>KZ109984.1:459-80049 GCA_002116395.1 Ramularia endophylla | reverse complement strand
CGAGGACGATTCCCTTGGCGTGTGAAGATCCCTTGGAGGCATGTTAGTGCATGTCCGATTGTGTATCGCATGTTCCTCATCTCCAAACTCTCCACCCATCTCATGTCCTCCTCGTCTCAATGATGTCTTGTCTCGTGGGGATACGGGCGGGTGGTACGTACTCCGAAAGGCGAGGACTTGTAGGCTGTTCCGAGTAGGCGCTTCTTGTAGTGAAGATCGGCCCACTGTTGCTCACGGCGGTGGTTGCGCAGCTTGCGCGCGGCCAAAAGACCTCTTGGCTTTCCCTTACCCATGATGACTGAAGTGAAATGCTGTCAGCGGGTGTGCCGATGTGGTGCGTTGGATGCTGGAAGCGAAAATTCGAATGGGGGAGGCGGAGTCACGCTATCAGAGCGCGGCGAGTGCGTTTGATGGTGGGGACGACCGTATCGTGGATTTGTGCAGCCAAAGGATAATTTCGGGGAGTACTCACCTGTCTGTTTGTGGAGAGTAAGAAGGTGCTGTTGGGCTTTGAGATTTGAAGCAGGTGCGATGGGCTTGGCAAAATTACCCTAGCGCGAATCTTCCACTTCGCAGATGACATCGCTTTCACATCAATGTGAATGATGAGCGATTTATCTGACAATGTACGCGCCTTCTCACCAAACAAAAACTGTGCAAGTCATAATGATGTGTCAGAACCTTGCAAAATTCCGAAGCTCAGAGTAACGACAACACATCAGAGGATCGTGGTAGTCGTTCAGGAAGATGGATACGTACGAGCCTTCACTCGAACCAAAGTGCAGACAAAACGACTTGACAGGCACCTGAGGGATGCTCAAGCGAGAGCTCCGGCTGGCAGTCAGCTTAGCACAGAGACCAGGTCTCTCTTCGCAAAGCACTCATTGCTCAGAGAGAAACGCTTCAACATCACATGTCTGTGATCTCCTCTCAAGCCAAACATTCAGCCCTTCCTGCCTCACAGCCCAAAAGGCGATGATGGTCGACTCCTTCTCAGGATCCTTCAATCCCATCTCATACCGCAACACCAACGCAGGCGCAACCTTCGCTAGCTACAACATCGCAATATTCTTGCTCAAACGGGTCCTTTTCCCAGCTTCAATGGGAGAATATGCCGATCCATACATTTGACCTTTTCGTCATCCTTATCAGCCATCTTTCAGGCCGCCAGCTTTCCGCGTCATTGCCAAAGATTCTGGGTTCCTATGCAAGACCCAGGGAATGATGCCCGCGACAGCATTTTCTAGCCAATGCATCTAGCCAAGTACTGAGCACCGATCGAAGTTGGCGGCTCTTGGAGCAGCGATGTTCTCAACATCACGAGCATTGTCGCGAGAGACGTGAGGCATTCCGAAAGCGTTAACTCGCTGACCACATCAAAGCCGTACCTGTTTTCAGTGAGCAAAAGCATTAGCGATGTTTGAGACAATACAGGGTGGGAACAAAGGCCAGCGGAACGTGAGTGACACTTTGGTTCCATGCGCGCAAGGCTTTTGCTCGGGAGTTTGCCTACCATTGTAAGTGAGTATCTTTACACCAGGGTATTAGCAATCCTACATGAAGCTAGGGACATCGATAGTGGAACTCCTGCAAGGCGGAGGCTCTACCAGAACCAGCGAAGAGCTCATCGAACTTCCAAAGGAGCACATCCGTTGTGGAGTCCAACAGCGGCCAGAATTCGACAAGAATAGAGAGTGGGTATGCCGAAGCTATAGAGCGTTTCATTATAGCATGTTGGGTCTCATCAGTTGTAAAGACCAGAGAAGCCGTTCGTTGACCATTGACCACATCCTGCCGTACTTGATAGAGATCGCTTTCAGCAGCTTGCACGCTGATGTCGTAGATATTGGGAATTGTATATGGGCTGCTCATAGTAATACAATCCGGCCCAATCCGAACCAAATAGCCGTATTGTTCGTGGGGCTTCAATGATGTCTCTTGGGAGTTTCTTTGCCATGCCATGCAAAGTCGGGAAAAATGGGTCAGCCTATCCAATCAAGGCCCAGGTCGTAGTTCGGATGTTGCGTGTACCAAATGTGCTAGAATCAGCACTATGAGAAGAGTCGGTATGAGAGAGTTTAGAATTGATATGAAGAGTGATGAGAGAGCATCGGCCAACGTGTTGTGATTGAAAGGGACAGAAAGACGCGGATTGGATATGAGGGATACCAAGTACTAGTACTACCTCAGTCCGGACATAGTGGGCAGCATGGTGCCAGCTTATCAGAAGAGCATCGACCAAGCTACCGTTGGTGTTGCAGGAATAACATGCGGTTGAAGGCCGTCAAGCCGTGTGCCGTGTGATTGCCATCGAGAGATCAAGGGAGCGAGGAGAGGTCGGCAGAGGAGCGGAAATCCTCCGGAGCATGGTGGCCTAAAAGAAACAATGTGGACATAGGGATTTTTTTGTCCTCTCATCAAGAAAGTCTTACCGTACATCAACACTCCAACCAGAACTTGACCACCATGCCCGCTGTATCTCATCCGTTCGTTGCGGCACTGCAGAAGTCTCCGCACGAGTTCCTCCAGCCCTCTCTTCCACTTTATACAGACGCAATCGCATATCTGAAGGACTTTCTGGATCCGCTAGCTCAAGACGTCAGCACCGAGCAGCAGCGACGGCTAAAGGAATCGCGCAAAAAACGCAAACGAGGCCAAACAGATGGCGACGAGCAGGTTCTGAGGCTCAAGAAGCTGCATACGGATGGGTTTGGCGTGGAGCAGGTCTGGGAGCAAGCAAGACGGGTCATTGATGCCGCGCGGGAGGAAGCTGAGCGTGGGTACGAGCTCGCACGGCCGCAACGTCCTGAGGAGAGTGACGATGGGCAAAGCGGGAAGAAGACGGTGGAGTTCGCGGACGATGCAACGGCCGACAGCGAGGACATGGGCGTAGAGGGCGTGGACTACGAGATTGAAGGCGTAGACGATGGCGATAGGGAATGGAGTGATGAGGAAGAGGGCGATAGTGAAGATGATCTGGAAGATGCTCTTGACGCCGAGGACATGGGTATGCACGACGACTACGACGATCGGGACGAAGACGAAGCCTTTGAAGAAGAACAGGCACCGGAACTGGTCAACGACAAATTCGGGCTCAACGACGGCTTTTTCTCCATCGACGACTTCAACAAGCAGTCCGACTTTTTCGAGCAACAGGATGCGCGCGGCGACGACGACGGGGGTGCAAGTGATGAAGAGGACGTAGACTGGGACGCGGATCCGCTTGGAAAGGGCGCAGGAGCTGCCATCACGGATGGTGGCGATGCTGGTGCTGGTGCCGATGATTCTGGAGACGAGGAAGGCGGTCCTACCTTCGGCGACCCGGACGCGCTCAGCGAGGATGAGGACGAAGATCTCGACGGAGGGGAGCTCGATGGCATGGGAGGCATGGGCAACACCAACGATGTCATGTACAAGGACTTCTTTGCACCGCCCGCACAGAAGAAGAAGAAGAAGAACAAGAAGGGCCGGCCTAATCCACACAATTTCCCTGCCAAAACCGCGGATCCCGCAGAAGAGGCCGAGGATATGAATCGCACCATGGAAGCCGTGCATCGCGACCTTTTTGAAGACGAGGCATCCGAGGATGAGGAGGCGGAAGAAGAAGAGCAGCAAGCAGCACTCGATCCTGCCGATCCTCGTTCCCGCCGCTCTGCTCATGAACGCCGTAAGGCTGGATTGGCCGAGGAGATCCGCAAGCTAGAAGCTGCAAACGTTGCGAAGCGTGAGTGGACTCTTTCAGGAGAAGCACGCGCGGCAGACAGACCCATGAATTCTCTTCTCGAGCAGGACCTGGATTTCGAGCGTGCTGGCAAGCCAGTCCCTGTGATCACGGCTGAAGTCAGTGAGAGCATCGAAGAGCTCATCAAACGCCGCATTCTTGCTCTTGACTTCCAGGATATTCCCCGTCGTCGACCTGATGACCTCGCAACGGGTAAGGAAGGAAGGCGTGGTGCGCAAAATTTTGAGCTGGACGACACGAAAAGCAAGAAGGGTCTTGCGGAACAGTATGAAGAGGAGCATCTCAAGCGCACAGATCCTAACTTTGTGGATGTCAAGGATGAGAAACTCGCTAATGAGCAGAAGGAGATTGAAGCATTGTGGAGAGAAGTCTCCGGCCAACTTGACAGTTTGAGCTCTTGGCACTTTCGTCCTAAGCAAGCAGCACCGCAACTTGATATCCGAGTTGATACGCCGGCTATGGTTATGGAGGACGCTCGACCCAGTGCTGGCGGAGACGTGGCGGGTGCAAGTCAATTGGCGCCACAAGAGGTCTACAAGGCTGGCGAAGCAACCACGAAGGGTGGCAATACAGAGGTCGTGGGCAAGAGCGGATTACCTGCTGGTCGAGAGGAACTGACGAAAGATGAAAGGAAAAGGAGGCGGAGGAGGGAGAAAGAGAGAATCCGCAAGGCGGGTGGAACGGACGGCGACAAGAACGAGAGCAGGGCGAAGAAAGATAAGAAAGCCATGCTTGGCGACCTCAAGCGGGGCGGTGTCAAGGTTATCGGGAAAAAGGGTGAGGTGCAAGATGTTGATGGAAGAATTGCCAAGAAGGAGAATGGCGGGCAAGGCGCCTCAAAGTACATGCTGTAGTGTCTGCTCTTACTGCTGCAGGGGTGAGTACAATACTCGAATCGACAAACACGTTCCATCACACATTTCATCCCGAACCGTAGACCGCCCAAGAGGTCTTTACACCATGTCATCAGACCGCAGTATTTGGACGATTTCGCTGTGGGCGAGACACGTAGTCGATCCTTGTGTATAACTGCCTGTTGGCATGGTCCTTCGTTACTGTACAGCCGGTTGTTTCATGAAGCTTCATTCCCACTTCATATCAGATATCATCAGATGTCTACCGCAAAAGCTGTGCTATCGCCGGAATGGTAAAGCTTGGCACACAACTTATTCACATGCATTTCGGTTACTCCCGAGCCTTCATCTGCTCTTCACTTCGAAGCCGAACTTGTTGAGAGACGGACTGTAGATGGCATATGCATCAAAGTGATGTGCGTTGCGACTGTGTACGATTGCCCACGTGCTTGCTATTTGAATCATGTCGATCACTGACAGACGTCCATAGATCTTTCCAACAATCACCTTTCGCTTTCGAAGATAACCTTCGCAAGCACGAATTCGTTATGTTGCAGCAGCGACGCCAAAGCACTACCTTCCTCCACGCAAATTGAGCCTCTGCCAACGCGGGACGTCCGCTCAGATATTGTATGTCCCTTACCGCGTCTTCGACGAGACCCTTGTAGAAAAGATGAGAGCACTTAATGACAGTTCCACTGAGGCCAAGCCTGTAGGGCTGCGCGATTGACGAGGGATCTGCGCATGTCTGAGCAACAGCAACATCAATTGCACCACAAGCTTGGGCAAATGGTGTTCCCCTCGGACGACGAGGCCTGGCGTTATCCAAAAGCTCGCTCTGTACTGGCAGCGTTGGAATTGGCCTTTGCACTTCTCTGGCTGAACAGCATGTACACGACACGGACATAGACAAGAGTATCTGTAAAAGAAAAGGCACAACTGTGCGCGTGCCGCCGGCATGCCATTGCAGGCCAAGCACGAACTCGAGCATGCAATGATATCAGAAATGTCAACGTGCGGCAAATAAATTCCTGAGAGGTCGTGTCTCGGCATTTGGTCTGATCCAAGAGGAGGTCTGCATTCTGTATCATGAGGTGGGTGATGCTGTTGACGACGAGTCGGGTGGTTGTAATGCCACGAAAAGGCAGATGGAAGCTCCTCATGACTTCCCCGGTCCCCTGGTCGCCGACCGGTCCCCTCGAATTCTGGTGTGTTTTCTGGTGTCGGCAACTCGAGTGCGTAGGATTCAGTACGGATTTCACACACTCCCTATAGACAAGCGAGCCGACTGAGCGTGTCGAGCGTAGCGAGCAGCGAGGGATGGGAAGTGAGTACTAGGCGGAGCCGCGAGCCTAGCGAGCACAGCGACGACGTACGTACGATACCCGAGCGCGTGAGGCACCTCGTAGTACGAAAAATCCTAGGACTATTTGTTTTCAGCGCCGCAGGCTCCAATGCGAAGGAGGGACAGAAAATACGCCCACAGCTTGGGACCGGGGGACCGGGGAAGTCAGGAGGATGGAAGCTGGAAGATGTGTGTCTTCTTCGACTCTATTAGTGAAGCTATCATTGCGCTAGCTGACCTTTGGAGATGGTCTCGCGCAGATCCTTCCCGGGGAAGGGCGTTACTACCTTACCTACGCGAAGTGCTCTTGGCACGATGTCATCGCTGCTCTCTTGGGAACTCCAGTCGCTCGGGTCATTATTAGGAGGTACTGTACGTGCCTTACCTAGAGGAGAAATACATGCGCTGAGTCAGTCAGAGCGCCGCAGAGGAGGATTAATTAAGGTAGACTACCCATCACACATCTAACTTATACCTTAGTTTCCTTCCGCAGGATACTGTTCAACACCTTGCTGCTCACTACCACGACTCTGGGAGCTTTTTCCTCCCAGCATTAGTACACAATCGCTGCCATGCGGTTTCCATTCCTTCCCGAGCAAAGGCCGACAACTTCAGCTTCACCACCACCTTCAGTTGATGCCAAGAGTCATGATCAGAACTATCCAGGCGCAAACGATGCATATCCCGGCTACGACGACGATCTTCACGTGTGAGCACAATCCTGCACCAAGCCTCCAGGATGAACTATGCTTTCGCTCGATAACTCTTCCACTACAATAATAGGCTGACAGAATCCCGCAGGCCGTGTCCATCGCATACCACGGAGAGAAAATTGGTGACCAAGATCGATGTCCATGTTATTCCTGTCCTCTGCGTTCTCTATCTTCTGGCCTTTTTGGATCGAGTCAATATCGCAAATGGAAATGTATTTGGCCTCTCAGACGACCTCAATTTGAAAGGCAATGAGTACAATACAGCTTTGGTGATATTCTTCGTCCCATACGTGCTCCTAGAGATCCCGTCGAACGTTCTTCTCAAAAAATTCAGCCCTCACGTATGGCTTAGCCTCAATATGGCCCTGTTTGGACTGGTCACCTTTGCGCAAGGCTTTGTCTCAAGTTACTCCGGCTTGCTTACCGCCAGGTTCTTCCTCGGGGTGTTCGAAGCAGGTGAGCATTAATGTTGACCCGTCTGTCATTTGCTGACTTGTGCTTGTCAATGCTTAGGGATGTTCCCTGGTTGTTTCTATCTCATCGGCATGTGGTACAGAAGGCATGAAGTGAGTACATCTACTGATGAGTCCATATCACGTTTGCTTCTGTTCTCACCCTCAATCATACAATTAGGCTCAGAAAAGATATAGCTTTTTCTTCAGCTCAACAACATTAGCGGGAGCATTCGGCGGTCTGTTAGCCGCTGCCATAGGCAAGATGTCCGGTATCAACAACTACAGCGGTTGGAGATGGATGCAAGTCTCGACTTGGCATGTGACTTAGCTGCTCGGCTGACCTAAGTGTAGTTTCATTCTCGAGGGCGCATTGACTTTCGTGGTCGGGGTCGCCTTTTTTTTCGTCATCCCTTCGTAAGTCAAGTCTTCCTGCCTCTCACTTCTACACTCACCAACGTGTCTAGCTTCCCAGAGCACGCGAAATGGCTCGGCGAGTCAGAGAAGCAATACCTTGCCTCACGACTACGTGCCGATCAGGGAAAATCTGCTGCAGAACGATCAATTACGCTGAAGGATATTCGCCAAGTGTTCAAAGACTATAAGGTGGTGGTTGCTGGCTTCATGTACTTTGGCCTAGTTGTCCCTGCCTATAGCTATGCTTACTTTGCGCCTGGTAAGCTTTTCCCAACGTGTCTCGAGGACTGTACCGGCCTTTCGTTGACTGCGTGCTCGTCTCTGGCTGAGCTGACCTTGTGCCTGTGCTCTTCAGGCATCATCCAAACGTACGGCTACAGCCAGGTTGGAACACAGCTCCACTCTGTGCCGCCGTGGGCTGCTGCGTTCGGATTTGCAATGCTCATTGCGACGCTATCGGACGCTTCAAAGCATCGATTCGCATATGCAGTCTTTAGCATATGTGTTGGCATCGTAGGGTTTGCCATCTTGATCAGCGTGCACGACAACACAAACCTTCAATACGGCGCACTTTTCCTCGTCACATGCGGGGTGTACACCGCGATGCCGATAGTCGTTTGCTGGTTCAACATGAACTTGGGAGGTCATCATCGACGAGCTGTCGGCAGTGCCTGGCAAGTTGGTTTTGGCAACATTGGAGGAATAATATCGGTGTTTGCGTTTCTCGCAAAGGACAAGCCGAAGTACATTCCAGGGTTCTCCATCTGCATTGCGTTCACTATTTTGAGCATTGTAGCTTGTATCATCTACGGCATCGGCTGCTATGCGGACAACAAACAGAAAGGCAGGGCGGGAGTCGATCCTGATCTGACGGAGGAGCAAAAGACGGAACTCGGCGACCGAAGCCCTGAGTACAGATATTTGTTGTGAGCTGTTTGTTGTGAGCTGTTGCACATTGCTCAAGCACATGATGAGAGGAGATATTACTGGGGAAAAAGATGGAAATATTTTGGTCAATGCTATGGCTCTGATTGAAGACTCCCGACTCTCTAAGCAGTTGGATCGCCTCAGCTTGATGGTCCGGAGCTTCATGAAAGAACCCTCTGAGAGAAGGCTCTGCGTTGTAAAGCTGAGAGTCGTTCTCGAGGCCCTCCCTGATGAACTAGTGGTCTTGAGAGGTTGTAGAAGTCCTTAAATTGGTAAAGCTACTAAGGGTTAAATTCTATTGATGGCATATGAAGGGTCTCCCATGTAGTTCAAACTTTTCGGATCATCGGTCGGATCCGCACATCGACACAAAGACTCTGGTCAGGAAGCGCTTGGGCTTCGGAATGCTCACTGTCTCAATCCGATCTCATTCCATCAACAAGCTCCCTCTTCAAACCTTGGCTTGCCATGAGCATTGTCTGCACATTTGGACTCGCCATCGAATGCAGGTGCGTGATTTGTACATTCGACCTCGGTTTCGCTTGAAAGGTTTGGGCGCGTCCGACAACATAGCTCACACGGCTGGCCGCGACGGACTGAGCTAGTTCAACTTATGGTTTGAGCTGTCTTTGCGGCTGCAAAGATGTCATGGCAATCAAGCTCAATGGTATCTTTCGCGATGCCAGGTGCCATTCTGCATCTCCTTCAGAACTCTCGCGTTCTCCTTTTCAACTTTTTCGACGACCTCGTCGTCATCCCGTACAGGTCTGGCAGGATTGCCAGCAACTATCGAATTCGGCTTCACGTCCTGCAATCGTTGTGTCAGCATGTGGATCCGGTCAGGTTCGCGCATTAAACTACTCACCTTTGTAACGACGGATCCAGCAATGACTGTTGCTCCCTTACCAATGGTCCGGAATGGTAGAATGGTCACATTACCTCCGATCGTGCAACCTTCCTCGACCCTGATCGCGCCGGTACTGTGAAGCCCATGCGGGCCTGATCCTGTAGGCGAAACAAGTGTGAGAAAGTTGCAGCCAGGACCAACAGTCACATGCGAACCAATCGAGACCGTAGCGGCATCTTGGAAGTGGCAATTGCGCATGACCATGGTCTCGTCCCCGAAATGGAGATTGTAGCCATATTCGCACGAGAAGGGCGCTTGGACAACCACACGATCGCCAATCGAACCAATGGGTCCATCCCAGCTGTGGCCGTAGTCACCGCGATCCTTCGGATTGACAAGTTGAGAAAATATGACACCCTTGTGTTCCATCGGCACGCCCGAGGTCGTTCTGTCAGCGTCGTTGTAGCGCTCCAGGACCTCCTTGCAGGATGAACGCTCGTTTATCAACGCTTTGTCGGTAAAATACAAGCAAGGTTCGCCGGTGATCATTTTGCTTCTGCCTATTTTCTCCCCAGAACGATATACGAGTCCTGGTCTCGAACGCTGGCCGCTGGAGTGGGACGAAATGCCGCTGTCCTTTGAGCTGATAGTCGTAGGGGGGCCTGGTGGACCATGATACTGGTCAATTGGACCATACCTTGGCATAGCAGGAGGTGGAGGCGGAGCGGCGGGGGTTTGCAGGTGATTGGGGTGAACGGTGTGAACATGGTGACCAGAGTGATTGGGTTCTGGATAGACACGATAAGGTGCCAAGGCTCCATACTCTGCGTGTGGTGGCGGAGCAGGTAGTCCATGATTAGGGGGTTGAGGAGGATAGCGTTCAGCATAGTGTGGTGGCTCCGGATACTGCATTCCATATGCATCGCGAGGACGATATTCTACAGGGAGTGGTACATGAGCATGATTGTAATGGTGAACGGGCGGCAGACTGTGCTGATCAGGACCAGCTGGAGGTTGGGGGCCATAACTGGACGGGTCGTATGGCGGTTGAGGCTGCCTGGGGCGTTTATCATGGTAGGGTGCGGTTGGGAATTGCGAAGGGCCATGGGAGGGCTCGTAGGCAGGCTGGATAGCAGTCAAAGGCCGCGCGGCGCTAACTTTGGTGCCGCCTGGTGGTTTGGGACCGTAGCCGCCGCAATCGAAAGCGCCGCGCTGGCAATTGTGACAAATGGGCTTGTTTTCGTCACACTTCTTCTTACGCGCCCGACAGGTGTGGCAGCCAGTCTTCGTACGGTTGCTGAAATTGCGCTTTCGCTTTTTGCTGTTGGGATCATCGGCATCGCCATTCTGGCCATTCTCTGACCCGTATGGTGGCGATTGCTGGTGATCATAGGACTCGTCCGCGGGACTGGTGCTTTTCTCGCCCGAAGAGACATATTGGCGGCTGTCTTGCGCTGCTGGCGAAACGTTATGCTGGCTGCTTTGGGCTGATGGCGAGACGTATTGCTGATTATCTTGCGCTGTTGCCAGCTCGCGCTGCAAAGACTCTGCGAGACCTGCTGCAACTTCTGGTCGTGGAGGAGGTGGAGGAGCGCCACGGTCTTTCATAAAGATTGGAGATGGCTCCCGCTCGTAAGGACCGGTGGTTGCTCTCTCCCGAGTGCTTCCAGCAACCGCGAGAGCAGCAGTTCGATCAGGGGCACTGGTACTCTTCGTGGTCATGGCAGCTGGCGCATCTGTCGCAATGGTACGACGCTTTGAAAGCTCATTCTCAGCCGAGACGGGCCTGCCATCTTGAGCTGTGGGCGATGCTTCCACCTTTTCAGATTCGGCGCGTTTCCTCTTGTTTGATGCAGGGCTTTCAGGACCGTCAACTTGCATTGAAGCTCGTTCATCGGGTCGCCAATTGTGAACTTGGTGTGGAGCGGCAGAGTGCTCCGAGGAAACATCTCTGGCCTGAGATGTGTTCAGGGAGTGTTGTGTGGAATCATCTGCTCTGAAGGAGGTATTTCGATGAGCGTCGCCATTGACCGCCGTAAATCCAGATGCCGGGCTTTCATGGGGCATTTTGTACGTAATTTTGATCGTCTGTCCTTCGGAAGTGAGGTCGTGCGGCGTGGACAACAGACTGGAAGGTGTTGGCAGCCCATGCGTGTGGCTCACACTCGACACGGAGCCCTGAGCTGGACGGGATGCTTCCCGCATTGGTGAATCAATTCGCAAGCCCAACTCGTCGGGACGAGATAATCGAGACTGAGTCATATGGCATTTGGCAACAGGCTTCAACGCCCTTGTGGACAGGTGTGTTGCCACTTATGCTGCGGGGACAGCAGACGCAGCTAAGGTATGTCAAGACTCAATTATATACTCGTGTGTGGTCGAGGCTGATGGCGATTTGGTGTAACTCGAGGCAGCGCGGTTGCGGCGTCTCTGCTCCCAAATCTACTCTGACTTGCAGTCCGGATAGCGACCTGTCATTGACTTGGAAGGCTCGGAGTTCGAAGCCTGGTTGACAGGGAATCTGGCGGAGTTTTTTCAGTTGGTTGTACTGGCGGGCGAGAAAGATTTTTGAAACGGTTGGTCGGAGATGTTGGATTGCGGCGCGGTTGCTGAGCGGCCAATGCTCGCCGGCACTGCAGGTGTGCGATAGCTGGAGAATATGAACCACAAGCCGAGTCCGAGGAATTTAACACGCCGATCGCCTTGCCTTGCCTTGCCTTTCCGTCCGGGCTGAGAAATTGATATTGTGCAGGGCCCGACGCAAGGAGTTACAATCAGATCTGGTGTATGCAAAGGCGAGCAGAAGTGGCCAGAGGTGAGGAGAAAGCTGAGTGGGCGGCCAGCACCTCTTGCGAGCAGCGTGTTCCGCGCCTAACTCTCCGGGGTGTCAAAGTACCCACTTTGGATCCCGCAGCGCTAGCAGGCCCACCACTGAAGGTTCGGCTCAGTGTGGGCGTTTCCCACCCGCAATTGGCTTGATGGGCCGCAGCGAGCGCTTATGGCGGTGGTCGTGACGGCTTCCTGCTTCCTTAGCGAAGCCGTCGAGAACGAATCGCCGAGCAGCTGGACCAATTGACGGCACAGCTCTTGCCGCGTCAATGGCGGTGCTCGACACAGACAAACCAGAGCTTATCCTTATCCTCCCCACCTGTCCTGTGTCGAAAGGTGGGAGAAGGTATGCACTCGGGAATTCAGAGAGCCTACAGTAGCGCTTGCAGGCACTCCACCCACGAAGCCGAATCAGGCGGCTCGCTTGTATGCCAGGCCACTTTGTCACAGCTCACCTGAACGGATTGTGTGGTGGACTGTCGTCTAGGCTTGCTTTCAAGCGATCAAGCGACTGGTTCGCCGGATTGTTTCTACAAGCCTCCCGCTCGCCGATGTGACGGCCGAGTGCTAGCCGCGAAACGCTTTATTGATGCGGCTGGCTGGCCTTGTGCAATCCACGCATTACCTGCTGCAAACTTGATTCTTTGGTGAGTCGTGTCTGCGAGACACAGAGGAGCATGATGGGTTACGGCACACAACTGTGCACTGACTAGCAAAGCTTTAAGGTTCGTAGGCACCTTAGCCCGGCGACGTACGATGCGCCAGGATGGAAGGGGCAGCACTTCCTGACACACGATCGTCGGTATCGTTCGCCCCGTGCCGCCCACAGTCAGCTTTGCGCAAAAGTTCCGATGGTGTACATCAATTGAGAGAAGGACAACGGAGCTGTACCTTGATCCGCTCCGATCGGTTTTTGCTCGCTGCTGGCGCTTGGGAATGGCAGGTATGCATGGGTAGCAGCAGGAGACGCCACACAGCGACACGGAGAGCTCCGGGCACGGATCGTTGCGGCCGCGTAGGCTGCGCTTGAGGGATCCACTCAGACTTCAGCTCCAGTTCGATCCGGTAGCACAGAGGATTCATTCTTGCACTCCATTATGTACTATATCATCGGGCGGGCTGGCGGAATCGTGGAAAAGCAAATTTCTTGACTCCAGATTGCCGTCTCGCCAACGTCGTGGTGTTCAATCTGGCTTGACTGTCATGCCGAACTTTTACTATCGAACCTTCACCGGTTACACCAAAGACGTGATTAGCATGCCTTCAAAGGCCTCCTGGTCATTCCAAGATCCAAGCCCTTGGGAATGTGTCAAGATTGTGCGAGTGAATGTATAGCGATTTCAGGCGAATGCTGGCGCGATAAGGCTCAACAGAGGTCTGTGCGATTTCATATGTCCCCAAAGAAGTGGAATACGAGCGCTGTCGTCGGTGGAAGGTTACGCGCATGTGGTGTAACAACGAATGAGATTACGCATGAAGCCTGCTCCATGCCGTTGCTTGCCTTCAAAAGTGGTTCGCGAGTACAGTAGTCAGTTTCCAATAGGCTGTTCTGTGCGCCCTGCTGAGATCAAGATCCACAGAGGAAACAAGAAAGAGTAAAGCTTCATGTGAGCCTGGTGAGAAGTGACGAAATCAAAGCACCAGGAACGCTACTGACCTCGTCCTGGTCAATCATAATCGGCGATGGACCTTACCGTGAGGCGCACAACATGCGTTACGCAATGCCGCTGGTAGACCGTTGAGTCCACTGCTTTTGATGTCGGTGGTATATTGATTGCCAGTGTGGAGTTCAGAGGGCAAAGCAACGAAGCATCCTGATATGATCTGCGATACACATGGCGCAAATACGCCTCCTGCTACCGGAAGGCGCGGATCTTGTGGTGGGCAGGTGCATGAGGCCACGGCGTCTCGAGCAATCCATTGGGACGGAATACGATGTCCAGAGGGTCTCATCAGCGTAGCAAGATTCCTAGCCAGATGGAGGGGGAGGAAGCAGCCGATGCAATTCAATCGCGCCTCACTTGGTGTGATGCCGCTCTGAGCCTTCAAGACGGCGTAGGGAAGAAGTCGGGAGAGGTTATTGAGATGCAGGCAATTCAACACGACGCCGCCTTTCTCGCAAAGCTGTTTCACACGCACATGGGCAGATTTTCCTAGATTTCGCAACATAGTAGGAGGCCTCCACCCACGACGAAGCCAAGTGAACGTGCAGCAGAATTTGCAAATTGTGTAAGACCGGTCGCGATGCAAGATACGTTCATGCCATCTCGTCTCCTCTCCAAGCATTTTGAATCTGGCGTCTGACAAGTAGTTGCATGAAAGGGGAAAGCATCTGATGTCCAGGCGAAGTATATAGGGAGTAAACAGTTTATGAAGTACACAGCAGCCGCAGAGCGGGCAAGAGCGGGAAGCGCTTGTTGGAATCCCTGTTTCGGCTCGCGCGCGGCTGCGAACTTAGTCAGCATGTTCTTGATCTCGCATGATGTCGCAAGGACAAAACTGTTGGACCCCATTGTCACTGCCATCGCCATCGTGCGGCCACTCCACCATGCCCCCCCGCCCCGCCACCGCGCGGCTGTTCGAAATACCACCCACGCTACTCTGTCACTCCCTCCCTCGCCAACAGGTGCGGACAATTCGGTCCATCCTGCCAGTCCAAAAGCTTGGCCGCTTCAACCACGACAAGAACCTTCCACTCCTGGACTCTTCCCAAGCCGCCGCATTACTACGAAAAGAGAATTCTTTCGCACTTCGTACTGGTGCGCTAGCCATCAAAAAAGGCATGACTGGCGTTTACGATCCGACCACTGCAAAACGCGAAGCCTGCACGGTTCTCCAACTCGATCGCTGCCAAATTGTTGGTCACAAACGTGTCAAGCCCCATGGCTACTGGGCAGTGCAAGTCGGCTGTGGTACGAAAGAGGCACGTAATGTTACGAGGCCTGAAAGAGGGCATTTCGCGGCCCAGGGTGTACCTATCAAGCGGCATGTGGCCGAGTTCCGCGTCAAGGATGAAGAAGCATTGGCTGAGGTTGGCAGCATAATCACCGCTGATCTGTTCCAAGAAGGTCAATTTGTCGATGCGCGAGGGACAACGCGCGGTATGGGTTTTGCCGGTGGCATGAAGCGCTGGGGCTTCTCGGGTCAACCTGCGTCGCATGGTAATTCTTTGACACATCGAGCTATGGGTTCCGCTGGTGCCAGTCAGGGCAGTGGGTCACGTGTGCTCCCGGGGAAGAAGATGGCTGGACGCATGGGTGGAGAGAGACACACGGTGCAGAATTTGAAGGTCATGAAGGTTGATGCGGCGAATGGAATCGTGGTGGTCAGCGGCGCCGTTCCAGGACCAAAGTACAGCATAGTGCACATTCAAGACGCACTGAAGAAACCATGGCCGATTGTGGATCGTGCGGCTGGAATTGCTCCTGCGGTTGGAGCACTTCTCCAAGATTGACGCTGACTGCTAACAAGAAGCCAATTGAGTCGACTTGCTCCTCCAGCGTCAATCTGGAGACGGATCTACAGATCAGGCAGGTTCCTGGCTCGTGCAACGTGCTTTCAACGATGCTCGACCTAAGAAATATGCAAGGCTATGGAGCAACCTGTCCCGTATCCTAGCCCTAGCCTGGCATTCGCACATTACCGCCATGGGATTCCTCATCACGATGGCAGCGAATTAGACCTTCTAGCAAGCTTTCCGCCGCTGTCTGCTGTCGGCCGGCTCGTCAAAAAGAGATCAATATGGGAGCTCGAACCGGCGCTGAAGCGGGAATGCAGGTTCCTCCGCTAGGCCATGTACTTTCATCATCAGACATGTAAAAACTCATTCAAAGCTGCATATCATCGTCTTCGTCGTTGTAGTTGCTGCTACCAAAGCCATCGCCATCATCGTCACCTTCGCCTTCTTTCCTTGCCTCCTCTCGCGAGCGGTTGATCTTCCTGTCGGCACGTGTTAGACACTGAAGCATGACCAAACACAAAGTATGCTCCAACTCACCTGAGATTGTCCACAACACCACCAACGAATCCGCGTACTTCTGCAATCTCCATCCCACCAACGCCATTCATCTTCAGCCCAGCACTCGGACCCAACACTTTGAAACCTTTGCGTAGTTTGCTCATACGCACCTCTCTCAAATCCCGTGTGAGCTTCCGCACCTTGTCTGGGTCGATAAAATCGTCGGATGCATGCGTGAGGAGAAGATGGCTCAGCTCCATCCAGTGGTAAGGCAACGCATTGTCCTGGGCGCGCGAAGTAGACGAATCTCTGATGAAGGGTGCTGACATCTCAAGCGAATCTTGGTTCAAATATGATTCGTCCGGTAGACTTGTGCCTGTGGGAGGGGGAAGTTTTGGCGCAGGAGCGAATGCACCCTCTAATTGGGGATGCATCTCAAATTCTAGCAGGCTCTCGAGAGCGTCCACACTGAGCCATGGCGGCGGGCTTATGTTGGCACGTTTCTGTCGTTTAAGAAGGAGAGCGAGCCAGAGAGGAAGCTGGGCTGGAAATGGTGGATTGAGGCGTTCTGTTCGGCCCTGCAAAACGCTTTGTTCAGAGCGTGCTCCGTCTGGTGCAACAGCAGTATTCTTACGCCGTCTGAATACTCACACCTAGCAGCTCGAGGGCATCGAGCCTCTGTCGCGGAATGACGGTGACCATCTCCATTTCGCAGAGGAAGCCGACCTCGTTAGGCGTCAGTCCGGGGAGGAAGGGGAGCGCCATCGTGTGCAGCGCGAATGCATTGCTCTGCGTGGTCAGTTCTGGAGAGAGAACCTCTTGACGCTCGATTTGCGCCTTGAAAGCGCGCTTCTCGACGCGCTGTGGGGTCGCTCGCTCGCGCGTCACGGTGGCTTCAGGTTCCATTTCAACTTCATGTTCCAGTCATCCCGTCTCTCTGACCTCCACGTCAGAACTCACATCCACTCAACTCCTAATAAAATCTTCCATCGGATTTTTTGCCATGGCTGTCGAAGTGGCGGCCGCTATGGCACCTCTCTCGGCTTGGTTCGCCGCTGTCAATGGCACTGTCGCAGAGCCATACCTCGTACGTTCCCCTCGCCAAGGTAAGGAGTCATCTCTCATGCATCTTCCAGGACGAGGTCTTCCACATTCGCCAAGCCCAGCACTATTGTCATGGCCGTTTTGAGATCTGGGATCCCAAAATCACGACTCCGCCCGGGCTGTATATTCTTTCCTACTTTCTGTCCCCTATTCTGGGTTGCAGCATCTCCGCGCTGCGCTTCGTAAATGCATTGTGTCTACTCGGACTGCTCCAAGTCCTGCGCAAGACTTTCGCCATACGGAGGAAAACGAACCACGAGAATGGGTTCATGAGCAATATTGCGGCGTCTCACAGCTCGCTGAACATTGTGCTGTTTCCGCCGCTTTTCTTCTTCTCCGCCTTGTACTACACTGATATGGCGTCGACGCTTTCGGTAGTGCTGTTCTACTGGTACTTTTTGCGAGGCTTGGCCGAGGGTCACTCACTTAAGCGGGACACTACGCAGATTCTGCTGGGTGTCTCCTCTCTGATGTTTCGTCAAACCAACATCTTTTGGGTCGCTGTGGCTCCGGCACTGTTGACCTTCGTTGTGGAGTTGGATCAAGGGCATCGGGTGGTGAAGGAGAGCATGTATCGTCGGGCAGAAGGTTTCGGCGATACCACGCTCAGCGTTGCGAAGACGAGCTGGAAGATGGAAGTCGTCTATGATCCACCCATTAGGGATGCTTTCTTCGAAGGTGAGCTCTGCTATCGTGACATTACAGCGACTTACTGACAGCTTCCAGACTACATACGCACCCTCATATCCCTTGCCTCGTGCGCCCTTAAGGTCCTCACGAAACCAACCCGTCTCCTGGGCGTCGTCCGCGCCTTGGTCCCATTCCTCGCCCTTATCGGCCTCTTCGGAAGCTTCATCATCTACAACGGCAGCGTCGTCCTAGGCGACAAATCTAACCACGTCGCCACGCCCAACATCCCTCAAATACTTTACTATTGGGCATTCCTCGCCTTCTTCTCCTGGCCACTGCTCCTCCCTCAGTTCCTCTTGCTTCCCCTAGTACTCCTCTCCCGCATCTCCCAGCTAACTCACCTGGAACCGCTCCTCCTATTCCGCCGTCGATACTTCCTCCCTCGCATCCGCCTGGCGGTAGCCTCCACAGCTCTAGCCTGCTTGGTAGTCTACCTAAACACCACGGTACATCCTTTTCTCCTCGCCGACAACCGCCACTACTACTTCTACATCTTCCGCCTCCTTCTGCGACCCTGGTGGATACGCTACGCGGTAACACCGCTTTACGTTTTCTCTGCCTGGGCTTCCATCGAAACCCGTGGTGAACCAGCTTCCACAACCTCGCAGTCAGCACAGTCACCCACAGACCCTCTCGTTGAGAAAGCCCAGACCTCTGCGCGGCGACGACCCTACAATCTTCCAGATGGGAGGAGCACCGGGACAGTCTCTTTCGTTATGACGACTATCTTCACAACCGCACTGGCATTGTGTACCGCTCCGTTGGTCGAACCGCGCTACTGCATTATTCCATTCGTCATGTGGAGAATGCATCTCCCACTTTACTCTCCAGGCGTCAGTCAGGATCAAGAGATCGCCAAGTCGCGATCGCTGATAAAGATGTTGTTGGCATATGACTACAGAGTTATTCTGGAGACGATCTGGTTTTTGATCATCAATGCCACAACGGGCTATATTTTCATTCATTGGACATTCGAGTGGCCAAATGAGCCGGGCATGGCGCAGAGATTTATGTGGTAACAGATCTCTCAGGTATGTTGCTTTGGGGTGGCCACAACGAGATACATAGTACTCCTCCTCTAGACATTTCCCTTTTCGAACCGAGCAGGGTTCTGCGTTAAGGTCAACGACGCCGGCGTGTCTGTCGGACACCGGCAGCGCAATGACCTGGACATCTAATGGTTAAAAGGGACAAGATGCGGACTTGACAAGATTTGATCTGCAATGACAGTTCGTAATTCTGGTCTTCAAAGTGTTGAGACTTTCCAAAGCGCTGGCGTGACCTCTCGGTGGTCGATCCTTGGGCCAGGCTCTAGCGGGCTTTATTTTCACGGACTGCGCAATGTTTAGCGATAGCTCCCGAGGTTGACAAGATGGAAAGCCTAGTGTCAATTCTCAAGCAACATCCTCATATCCTGAGCTATACAAAAGTCCTGTTTGCTCACTTAGCCTCCCATCTTCAAAGCTCTCGTCTATAAAATCCCCGACGCAGTAATAGCATTAGACAACCCCACCATCCTCCGGGCGTTGAGCCAGTATTCATACACCCGTAACTTGACCGCCACCTTCGCATACGCCAGCGCAGCTATTCCCAGTCTCAACATATTCGGAGGCCACCACATACTCCCTATCTTTCTAACATCCTCCACTCTTTCCTCCCACACACACCTTGCCGCATACCTTGCAAGAATCATAAAACTCCGCATAGGACCTTGACTGGTATGTAGATTCTCATCCAGCGATCTCGTTAAATCGTTAGTCTTGAGAATTAAAAGAATGACTCTCGGTACTCTTGCGAGAAGTCCTACGAGTTTCTCAATCAAATCTTGGCCGAGACTTTCGCTAAGCGAACGCTGTTCGTCGGGACTGTGTCGGTCTGAAACGACATTCGAGGTTACAACACTGAAATCCCGGCCTGTGATGGCGGAGGCGAAGATGGGGAACTCATCGTCGCCAATACCGGCGATTTCGTGGGCCCAGTGCCGCATGGAGGGTATGTCGGTTGCTAGAACCGCAAGCCACATGTGTGCGTACGCGCGACGTAGGTGGAGGGGAATGTCCCGGTACAGACCATGGTCATATAGAACGATCTCGAAATTTTTGGCGCCTCGCTTGGAAGGATTCTTGAGACGGATGGCCATGTTGCCGCCGTGAGGATCACAGTGCAAGGGTGCATTCGTACCAAAGATCATTTCGTTGAAAACTCGAGCTAACGCTGCGGAAACCTCATCGCGGGAGATACCATTTGCATCGAGGAAGGCCAGATCATCCGGTCGGTGACCAGTGATGTATTCCATCACCAGGACTCTCCGCTCAGCCCAGAGGACTGATGGGACGATCAAAGGGTGACTGGGGATGTTTGCAAAGTAGACTTTGGTTCGACGGGCGTTGTGGGCCTCTTCACGGAAATCAAGTTCTTTAGGCAGGGACTCTTCCATCTCCTCACTTAGCCAGGTGAGATCGTATTCGGGGAACCAGTACTTCAAAGTCCGGAAGCTGAAGCGGGTAAGCCACATGTCCAGACTGGCCCATTCGTCAAGGCCTGGGTGTTGAACCTTGACCGCCACTTTTTCACCGGTCTCGCGTATCCGCGCAAGATGGACTTGAGCAAGAGAAGCGGCACCAATGGGTTCAGCGGCGAATTCAGAGAAGTATTCTTCCAGCGGCTTTCCAGTGTCTTTCTTGACCATTTCTTCGATTGATCCGAAGCTGGAGACGGGACATTTGTCTTGCAGCGGGATGAATGTCTCGCACCACTCCGAGGGTAGGAGATAATTCAAGCTGGTCAAATGTTGGCCTAGCTTGATGAATATACTGCCATTCTTCTCCATCGTCTTGAGCGTCCGTTGAGCACATCGCTTGTGCACGACCGATAGATCATCCTGAAAGGTTGGCGAGTCCTGCTGCTTGAGGATGTGCAAATAGTCCCGGATGTTGAGATACAAAGTTGTCGCCACCCGCCCACATCTCTCTCCCGCAATGTAGACATGTCTTGCTTCGGCGGAAAACGCCAACGCGCCGCTACCGAGTAGAAACAGCACCGTCACGGCAATAGCGACCCTCCGCCGCTCTTTGGAGTCCAGCCGCACGCGTTCCCGCCATGCCGTCTTGCCCGATGTTTGCGCCACGAGAAATGTGGGTATTGTGGTTGAAAACGGCCTGGATCCATGTATACGTGTGATGTGGCTCCTGACATCGATTCGCGGTCTTGGTGTTGGAACGGGAGTGGGAGTGGAGGACTTTAAGCAGTGACGACAGATCCACGGCGTCCTGGACTGCGTGCTCGGGCGTGCAACAGAGGGAATCGCCGTCCACAGCGGCGTCGCTATTGCCCTCATGGCATCGTATTGGGGTGAAAATGCGTGGCCGTTTCCACCACGCGCGAGATGGTGTTCTTGAGACGTGAGAGAAGGGAAAAGCAAAAAGCAAAGCACGTCCGATCTTCAAAACTCAATGACGGGGCGAGGGCCGATCAATCATGAGCTTCGTACCTTGAAGACATGACATGTAGAACTACCTTACCTTGGCCATCTCGTGAAGCTCGGAGCATCTTCACCTTGACCTTCACCACCAACTCTTTCCTGTCGTTTCCCTCCCCACGCCACGCAGCACTGCTGCAACCTTCACAATGGTATGTGTGGAGCATTCTCATCAGATGTGAAGCATAAGATACCAGGCACAATGTCACTCTCACTCTCACTCTCACTTCATGCTAATATTTGACTCCCCGCCAGGCCAAACAATATCTCCAGAACTTCACGCTCCCCAACGCGCACCCGACGGACATCTTCTCGCTGGCAGCCACGCCGCACCATCTGCTGACTGCATCTGGATCATCGAGCATCAAGATTTACAGCACCCGTGGCCAGACCATCCACGCCGACAGCACCGAGGAAGAGAATCCCTACCCGCTCGCTCAGACTCTCGAGAAAGCACATTCTCTGGGCTGCCACCACATCTGCGCCAACTTGGACGGCAACATCGCTGCTAGCGTAGGATTCTCAGGTGGAGATATCAAGGTATGGGAGTGCAGCGGCGAGACGGGCGAATGGAGCGAGAAAGGCTCGCTCAGCATCGAGACCAAGCAGGCCGGCGAGCACTGGGCTCCAGCTCTGAGTGCAGACGGTCTATATCTCGCCTGCACCACCTCCGACGGCCGTATCAATGTCTACCGTACCGCTGCCATCACTGGACCCAGCACTGACATCACCTCTGCCAAGTTCACCCAGTATGAAACCAAAGGCTCTTTCGGCATGAGCGTTGATCTTTCCCCCGACGGGTCCATGACTGCTTCAGGGCATCAAAACGGAAGCATCTACGTCTTCAACAACGCCACTCAACGCCTCGCACATTCCCTTTCCGGCCTCATCAAGCCCGTGCGCGCGGTGAAGTTCAGTCCTGCCAACACCTTACTAGCTGCGGCTGGAGATGCCCGCATTATCGCTCTGTACGATACCAAGAGTGGTGAACAGGTTGCGAACTTCACAGGTCATAGCTCGTGGATCCTGAGTCTGGACTGGAACTGGAATGGAGAGTATCTGTTGAGTGGAGGGTACGATGGCAAGGCGAAGATCTGGAGTATCGACAGACGAGAGTGCGTGGCGACGCAAACGGAGAGCGAGAAGTGTCTGTGGGCGGTACGCTGGCTGTGGCATTCTCCGTCTGCAAGGAATGAGGTTTTCGTCACGAGTGGAGCGGGCAAGACGCTGGCTTTTTACAGAGAGGCTAGTGGTACTTGATGAAGAAGAACGATTCATGAGAAATAAGATGTTATGATGATGACATCCTCGCTGTCTTCGGTGGATTCACGCCAACTCTGCCAGTAGTAAAACTTTGGCAAGTGGAGTGGCGGAAAACACAGGAAGGAAACTAGCATGATGTGAGCGATGCTCACTTGAGAGTTTCGAATCTATGGACTCGGCTGATAGCGCTTAAGAAATATGCTCCTGCATAGTAAGAGGAGCGTACATCGAAGAAGTCGAGCTTCAGACATTCTACCCGGGTGATGTAGCAGGACAAGAAACACGCAATGGAATGCCGGCCGCGGATCCTATGTCCTCCTAGGACTCTCGCGAAGTTGTTGTAACTCACTTTGCGCGAAGGAAGACCGGTTCTGGTATCGGGCATGCCTCTTGAAACCGCTACTTTGCCTTCCCGAATCACACAGAGGACCAGCACTACCAAGACCTCACTTTTCACAAGGAAAGCAAGGTGTAAGTAGCTACGTGGGTATTCTCTCTGCTCAGAAAGAGCTAGCATGCAACTTCGACTTACAAAACACCAACGCCATTTTCATAAGGTTTACCCATCATCCCTAGCCCTATCGTCCCGACCATGCCGATCTCTGTAGCATGGAACCCGAACAACAACCAGAGACTCAATCAAAAACGCCGGCAAGCCTTCGACATGTACACAATGGCTTCTTCCCTTTCTTCAACACGTACGGTCGTTGGCTTCACATTGGCGGATCTTCAAATTGATCAAACGTTGGCGACGTTCCGGGAGTCCCAGCCGCTCTCGAACTCTTCCTAACACCTCCGTCAAAGTAACTCCCCATTGATGCCTCCATCACCAGCGCCCGTCGGTTCTTCCCACCCTTCCGCTGCCTGCTCACCCCAGAAACTCCCGCAGTCCCAAATTTCCCAGCATTCGGATGCTTTTCCCTCACAGCATTCTTTCTCTGCACTCCGGAAACCCTTGCAATGCCAAATGTTACAGGATGTTTCTCCTTGACGTGGCTTCGTCGCTTCACGCCAGAGACACCGGCAGTTCCAAAGTTTCCAGCGCTGGAGTACTTCTCCTTCCTTGCATTGCGACGCCTCAGCGTAGTTGGTAGCAAATCCGAGAGGATAAAGGGTGCGGACGACTCAAGATGTTGGCGGTAGGCCTTGGCAACGGTGCCGGATTCGAGGGCGTGGTGTTTTTCGAACCAGGCATTGTGGTGGCCGTCGAAGTAGAGAGGTTCTCCTTCGGAAGAGACGGGTTCGACGGTGGGAGCCATCCGAGGAAGCTCTGGATGCTGGTGTGTTGTGGAATAATAATGCCAGCGGGACCATTGTTGATGGATGTGATTGAGTGAGTGTACTCTGTCTGTGACAAAGGGCATGGTTCTTGGTGCGCTATATCGCCGCATCCGGGATGTCTGTCGGGATGTATGACTTGTTGATACGATGAGTCTTTCAACAAAGGACATCAAAGACAGCAGGACTGGTAGGCATTGATCGTGGATTGAAGGATATGTCTACCACTGGTCCTTCCGCGTCTCGAATCGGTCGGTTTCTTTATCTTCACGCGGATTTCGAGGCGCTAGATTTGGTCATCCGACCCGCGATCATCCTACGACTCGGCATCATTCTGGTTCGTTCCAGCAGCATATCTTGTCTCGTCTGCCCAGCGTTGCCAAAGCAACACGCAGCGTATGACCAGATGAGGGTCGCACGCTTCTCTCCTGTATTGTATTTGGCCGCTCATTGCTTTGCCTGGCTCTGCACGCCGCGGCCCTTACGCTTCTACCCTCTCACGCAGACGTCCAGCCCCTCACGCAGACGTCCAGCCTCTCGAGCGCCTGCAGCTGCTTCCTCCATAGCTGTCATTGGCGTATCTAATATCGCCGATGCACTTTGACGCATCCTGTCACTCTGCGTCTGAGGCTCAGTAACCCTGCCACATCTAGTCCGATCTGCTCCTGCGGGCTCATTCAGGGCTTCCTGTGTGGCGCCTCCACCCAGTATCAAATGCAGTCATCCCACAGCGGCTACTGCACCTCCCCCTGCTGGGTACCGAGTATAAATCGGAGGAGCTTGGAACGGTAGAGGGCCAAGAGCTTGAGAGCGGATCACGCGGCGAGCTCTCGTAGCGAGCTCTGTGTCCGCTTGGTAGAGTTCTAGAGTCTTTCCTGCTGGCCATTTATTGCCACCGTCTGTCCAAGCGTTGTGCTGGTTGGGTTATTTGAAGTGCGAATTCAAGTGGTGTGCGGTCTGACATCATGATGGTGTGCTTGTATCGATGGGATCCCTTGAAACCAGATATGTGTGATCGAAGGTATGGAGAGAGGCTACGAACTCCTGGCTGCAGGCAGAGCGTCTCACAAAGGGAGGAAGAGCTGAAATAACTCCCATTCTTGTTACCCGATGCGGAGTACTAATCTTGACTCCCAAGTTGGTATTGATGTCCTCGGAGCCGGTTTGTAGATGCATGTGGATTTGGTCGCATGTAAGTGAAAGACGGTGAGGTGAGTACAGCGTACAACATGATGTGAGCATTAGTTCCGGAATCCGTTTTTTGCATGCTGTCAACTATTATCATGTCCTCCTGTTTGCTTGTTCAGAAGCGGCAAGAAGAACGGACTAGGTAGCGTCGTGTAATTAAGTGAAAGTTGAGAAGCTTACTCTGGCCGTCCCTGCCAACCTGCCAACCTGCGTCAGGAAACCAGAAAAAGCTTGGCAAAATCTGAGGAGGTGAATGAAAACAGTAAAAGAAACAAGACGTCTAATTCGCCCCCAAGGTGCAACGAGAACGACCTTGTATCGGGACTTCACAGAAAATGGTTGTAAAGCTCCATGATCCCTGGTGGCCTTGTCGCAACTACGATCGCACTTTAAGATACAATGACACCTGGGAGCGATCAGCACAAAAAGAAAAGCCCACGCTTCACGCCACTTTTCTCCAGGATCGGGGATAGAAGGAGCAAAAGAGAATGTGAAACTTGTCGCTTCTGTGGATCGAACTAATGTTGTGGTCAGTTTGGGGAGTTGCTTAATCAAGGTGAGCTCGAATGATGCTTACCACAGTACCTCCAGATACCGCACAGTGGTGTGATGACCGAAGTGAACTTCAGTCTGGCGCTCTCCCAAGTGAGCTAAAGCGACCTATATCAGTCATGTGATATGAGCTCCAGATTTAGCAGCTGATTATATAGCCCATGAATTATTGCCGAGCTTGGCGCATCTCGGGCATCGGTACGAGTATACACAGTTCCCATCCGACTTCACTGGTCTCATTCACTCCGCCATGTGACGGGCCCTGACAGTACAGCGACTGCGTTGCAGGACATGCGGCTGGAGTCTTCCTCTTTCCAACGCGCTCAGTAAGAAAATCACATCCGACGACCATGGCCGCCCTTCCCTACACGCGGTACGCCTGTCCCTGCAGTGAGACGACATCCGCGGCGCCGGCGTCTCTTTTCAACAAGAGGACATCGCAGCACATCCAGAATGAAACTCCAGGCGGGGAGGAGGAGGAGGAAGGGGGCACCTTTGATCCACACGACACGAGGGCCAACTTCTCGCTGTATCCGCTAGACCAGCTGCTCTTCTGTGATGAATGCAACCATACGCGCTGCGCCAAGTGCTGGAGCGAGGAGACGCTGTATTGGTACTGTCCGAGCTGCCTGTTTGAAGTGCCCAGCAGCGGAGTCAAGGGCGATGGCAATAGGTAAAGCAAGCACAATGGACCCGCGAAGAGGGAATATATACCGAGAGTCAGCGACGTCTGACTGGCTGTATGTTTTGTAGGTGTACACGGCACTGCTACGACTGTCCTGTTTGCCACGCCAATCTCGACACCACCGCTGTGAAGAGCCCGGCGGACAGCAGTAGTCACCTCCGCCCCAGCCACGGCGAATCGGGAGCTGATTTATTCATCCTAAAGTGCCACTTCTGCGACTGGAGCTCGCTGGACATTGGCGTTCGCTTCACCAAGCCCACCAAGATCACCGAACAGCTCAACAAGCTGTGGAAAGCGAGGAATGCGCCGACAGATGATGCGGATGCGGATCCAGTGCAGGCAAGGCCACAGCAACACAGGCTGCAGCACGATGCTGCATTCGCCAATCTCTCCAAATTCTACAAGGAACAGCTCAGCGATTCAGGCGAGCAGCAAAACCTGTATTCGAATAGTCCCTACAGCTCGCCCGCCAATCTCGCGCGTATCATGCAAATGTATGGGGGCATGTCTTATCACACGTTGAAGAAGACGCGAGAGAAGCCTCAGCCGATGCGTGAGGCCATCGGCCAGCCCGAGGGTCTTTCTGCCTATTCGGAGATGGAACCTTCTCTAGATGCAGAGACACTGCACCGCATGAAGACTCTCGGACTAGATAGTACCTCCACGCAGCAGCAGCGATTCGCATCACCTTCAAATTACGATTCACGGTTCACAGACCAGCTATGGCCAGTCGCAACTCCTCTTCGGGTACGAAGAGGTAAACGTTGCCGGACCTGTCGCCAGTTTCTAGCCAGGCCAGAGGGCAAAGTTGGGAGCATGCGCTACAAGATTCGATTGCTGGCTTCTTTGCACATCCAGCGTCTGTCAATCCGACCCTTCCAGCCAGCGGGACCTCCAAAGCACGCTTCATTCCGGCTTACAGCCGAACCGGTGGAGCAGGCGAAACTACAACCATTTCAGACCCAGCAGTATATCTTGACTGTACGTAACCCATTGTTTGATTCAGTCAAAGTCACTCTCTCAACGCCTGGCACAACTCCGGGCAAAGTGGCTTCGCGAGTCACTATTCTTTGCCCGTCATTTCCCGTTGGACCTGCAGGCGAAAACATGTGGGATGAAGCGCTTTCCGCATCGGCAATCGGCACTGGCAGCGATGGCAGTAGACGAGCTGCCATGGCGTCGTTGACGGGTGGCTCCGCAGACTCAGATCGCCAGCCTGAGGCGGGCAAAGTCTGGGAGCGCAGCCGAAACTCGACTTCTGTGATCTTGGAAATTGTGCCTGGGTCGCTGAAGCCACCGCCATGTTTTACTCCCAAGTCAGAGCAGCAGCCCGCCGATGATATTCTAGGAGAAGATGATGATGTTCTCGAGATACCCATTCATGTGCGAGCTGAGTGGGAGGCAGACCCAGCTAACGACCAGGGTCACTTGGCGGCTGGAGAGAGGAAGGAACGCGAGAGCAAAGAGCTTGCTTATTGGTGTGTACTCGGAGTTGGTCAGATCGCCAACGTCTGAGAGCATTATGGACTCGGCTTGTGGTGGTGTATCTGTCGGTGCCTGTGGACGAGTCAGCACTGGCGATGTGAGCGCGTCATGTCCAAGGAGCTGATTCCATTGCTAGCGTTCTTGCTGTCAATGCTATCAAATCATAGTACCAATGCCGGTAAAGCTTTGGACGATGCCATCAAGTCCTCCAGTGCTAATTCGTTGCCAACCATAGCAGCATCAAGCCAGTACGAAGTCAACACAGGCGAACTAACGCAACCGTGCTGTAGCCGAACAAGTTAGCCAAAAAAATTCAGGGCGACAGCGACACGGCCAACATTCACAAATTATAGGCAACGTGTTGGCAACGATGTGCCCCTCTAGGCTACGTAGGCTACATAAGCTGTTTTGCACTTCCACGGGCGTACTGCTCGGCCAAGCCAATAGATATACGTACTGCTTATTTGTACTTTTGGGAATGCGGGCACGGCTTCCAATACAGCGCACTCAGTACTTGGTTGGCCAGCATGGATTTCATTGCTCCGCTGACGCTTACATGGTCAGTTTCGACGGCTGGTTAGGGTTAGTGTTGGGGTAGTACCTCGCGACTGATGAATATTTCCCAGTATATCTATCGTCGAGGCTTTTTTCATGTCCCAGCGTAGAATTGAATCAATTTGTTGTGTAATTACCTGGTCTAGCACGGTGTGCTGCAAACAATCGAACGTGATGGTAGTTAGTTTGAACTCGTGTCATTCATCAATGAAGGTAAGACTGCCTATACTCTGTCATGATAGGTCGTACGATGTCTTCAACTCATCTCGACCAAACCTATACGGTCGTAAATCAATACAGCGCGCAGCATAGAAATAGACGAGTCGAGGCAACAAAGCCTCGATAGACCATTGGCTCATATTCTCCTATTGACCTATCACTGCCACCATCAAATCGTTTATAGGGTTCTGATACACTTCTATGAGCTCTGAGCCTCGACCTCAGCCCATAGCCGTATTACAGAACAGGCCGGGGCGAAAGAATGTGCGCAACGTTCTTCTTTGCGTGCGGGTGACAATCATCACTCGTAAGGTAGTCTTGAGCGACCACTTCTCCCACCTGCCCTGCTCCTTGAACCATACGCCAAGAAATGCGTTTTCTGTCGAGTTTAAAGGCCCCGGAGCTGTTCAACACGTGAAGTGGCACTTCCCAAGACACATACCTTACAGTATGCTGCTTATCAAGTTTCATGCCCTGCAAAGTCCCGCATAATCCATCCTACCCCTCCAATCGTTCCCAACGTAAATAGGGCAACAGAAGGTATCGTCCGGATCATACATTCGTTCGATACCCTCCACCCTTTTGTAATGCTCCTCATAGAAGTCAAACATGAAGTCAGGAACTAGTCGATTCACTTCCTTCATATAGTCGCCAGTACCAGGAGCCAGCTGTTTCAACGCCACTCCCTCCACGTCAACAACATCGTTCCCAATGCTTGAGACCGTGATTCGGCGAGCGCTCTGATTCCAGCTTCGGGCGACAATGAAGTGTACGAGGACAAAGCGTCAAGCTGGGTTGAGTTTAGAGACAGGCTAGTCATGGCCGTCGACTGCTATCAGGCCAAAGGTGTGCCGAAGAAACCTACCACGCTCGTGATTTGTACCGGCTATGATCGTATGAAGCCTGCAATCGAGCTGTACGGTTTGACAGCGCCTTCTCGTCGAGGGAGCGCCCGGATGTGGATCCAGGAGGAGACCGATTGCCAGAGAAAGCGCGATGGGGAAGCTGCGTGTATGTGACAAACGCTACGAACTGACTGCCATTGTAGGCCTGCAATTTAGCAAGTGTTGGCTCAAAGGCGGCCTGAGCCTCCGCTATTGACTCACCGAACCTTGCGAAGGCGTCAGTGTAGCCGGTGGTGAAGTTGGTGAAGTTGGCAAAGACAGGCGCTGTGCTAGCTATCGTCCATTGACGGAAACGGAAAAATCAAGCTCGTGCTAGCTCTGGGAGATATTGATATAGGTCTGCCGAGCACACATGAATGCAGAAAGGTTAGTCGAAGCTAGTGGGGCAAAGGCTAGAGTCTGAGCGGTCATGTTTGTGGTCGCCCAGGCTTTGACTGTTGTGGACGCAACAATGCCGTGTGTGCCTAGTCCACCTTCGCGAATCGCGAAGAAAAGGCCTTGGCCGTGGATTGGAGATGCAGTGACCAAAGACCCATTCGCCGAGATGACCTTTGCTTCCAACACTTGGTCTGCGCCAAGACCGTGGTTGTAGGTAGCGGGAGGTTGACCATCTGCCAGCATCCGCCCACCGAGGCAGCTGACTGGAATATTTGATCCAGATCTGTTAACTCCTCAATTCAGCTTTTCTCCAGAATATCGTGACACGTCGACCTCAAAACCAGCCGCAAACTGTGCTCTTCTGCAAATCTGATTGCAGCAGTAATGTGCTCTAGATTTGTTGCGTTGACAGTGCCTGATAGGCACAACTTGTCTGCAAAAGCAGAGTATACAGCCCACTGAGCACTGCTGCTGATATCATGCTGGCGCTCGTGGGTGATGAACAGCTATGCAAACAGCGCAAGCCAAGCATGCGAGGAGTACAAAAGAAGAACAAGAGGACGAAGCTCAGCTTGAAATGCATACCTGTCGTGGCACCTTCCTTCAGCCTTGCATACTTACACATCAAGACTGAAGTGAGATGAGAGTGGAGGTAGGGCATTTGGCACGTTGAAAGCCGCCCGCGCGCTTATGCACACGCACAATGTGAGACAGTATGCGGTAGGTCTAAGACCCTGAAGAGCCTCATTAAGGTAGACCAGCGGTGTTGGAAGAGCGGCATGATCGTCGGCACCATCGCAAAATCTTCGAGACGTAGAAGCAAAACCTTCATCAAAGATAGAAAGTGCCCAAAAGCTTTTTCGATTCGTGATAATGATAGTGTTCGACCGCGCTGGCCTGTGAAAGGATGGAAACGCCGACGCTCAAAAATCCGATTTTGCCATTCCCGTTTGATGCCCTTTCCACATCGAAACCGAAACTCCTATTCTCCTCGCCAGGTTCGACACGTCGACTAGACTGTCGATAACACGCCATGTAATCCATATGCTTTATTATGATCATACTTCCGAGGCGCTTCTGCGACTGGTCATTTTTGCAGCACGCAGCATGAGAGTGCATCTGCACCAATCACATGTGGCATTATTTGAAAGTCCTCCTCCATCTCGCAATCTTCGCATCTACTGATGTGACCGGCTTTTCCTCTGAGACCATTGGGGCGTACGCCACACAATCTCTGAGGTTTGATCAGTACCGCGCAAAAGACTCAGGTTATCAATCATGTTGCCATCCCTGGAATTGTAATTGGGTGCGGCCTTGTAGATACCGAAATCAACGAGAAGAATGCGGCCGTCCTGGCTGGTCGCCACAATCCGACGGTAGTCTGATTTGGCAGCAAGCATCCAACTTGTAGTCCACTCCTCGCCACGCCATAGCTCCTCTCCCGTAACGAAGTCGTAAACGCGAAGATCTAGATCATAGCTGCCAGAAACTACACGATCATTCGCGCTATCGAGCCACAGCGAGCGAACAAGCTGGGAATGACCGGTGAATTGCATGACTTCTCGCCCAGTTTCAGTCTCAAACTTGTAGGTGATGTTGTCGTTGCCACCGGCAAGAACGTACTTCATGTCTTCGGAAAATTCCACCGCAGCAAGACCGCGTTCTTTGGCACTGAATTCCTGAACCAGCTTCATCTTATTGAGATCCCACAACCTTGCGATACCATCACCACTGGCACTGACAAGCAAATGACCGCGAAGCTGTACAGCATTGACGGGACCTCGATGGCCAGTCAAATCACCCTTGGGCTGGAGGGTCTCACGGTCCCAGACGATGATCCGAGAGTCCTTTGAGCAAGAAACGATGTGCTTGGCATCCAGGGCTACATCGAGAACACCACCAGTGTGCTTTCGTAGCCGTTTGATGGGCTGGTAAGTCTTGATGTCCCAGATCAGCAGATCCGAGTCTGAAGAGCCGGTGACCAAGATCTTGTCATCGTACTGCAGGCACAAGATGCTGGCGTCATGCCATTCGGTTGGAACATGATAAATGTTGTCGCCGTATGCGGTGCCGTTCACACTGGCAGTTGCCATGTGAAACGCTGGATAGTCGACCGTGCGCAGTACTTTGGGTCCAGCTACCGGCTTGGTGTTGGGACCGCCAATGACCTTGAGGCATTGGTAGGTGTTGATATCCCAAACGCGAATTGTGCGGTCACGAGACCCTGTGATGATCTTCTCTTCGTCGAACTGCACGCAGTAGACGCTATCGGTATGGCCGGAGAGGTAGACAGCCTTGCCAGCCTTTTCCGAGCCAGCACGCCAATTTGCCTCCAGATCCACCCTCGCCTTGTACATTTTCTTCCACGCCTGAGTCTTCCTGTTCGGCCTTCCGAGTCCAGCTCCACCGACCTGAATTGGCGCTGGGTCTGTGAGAATCTGACGCTGGTACTTGCGAAGAAAGACTGTGCGCCAAACTTGAGTATCCTGTGCCATGGCATTCCACCTGTAGTTGACTTTCTCGGCTTGAAGAAGATCCTGAGCATCAAGATACTCGAAGATCGCGAGGCCAATCTCAGGAGGAAGCTTGACAATAAAATCGCGAGAGGGTGGTTGTGGTGCTTGATCGGCCTCTCCCATGTTGAGATCGCCATCGTGATCGCGGGTGGACATGGTATCAGAACCACACGAGAGGTCTGCAGCGCTGTCTGCGGCACTGCTGCTTATCGACCCGATGCGACCGCGCCCTGGATATACATCGCTAGATGATGTTGGCCAGTCGCAGTAGACGGACTGGAGTTGAGGTCGAGAGGAATTGATATTGTGAAAGTGGGCGGCCTTCCTCGCACCTTCGCCTCCTGACGAAATCATGGGAGCGTTTTGACCATTGGCGGACCGAAGAGGCAGGCCAACACTGGGCGCAGGTGTGTCCTTTCGCGTCTGCTCTGACAACAATCGCTGCTTCCTCGGGCGGTCGTCGACCTGCTTGGCGGCTCGCTTGGAAGGCGAAGTGGGTGGCTTGCACTCGGTCTCGAGGTCGATGCACATTGGGTCGGCACACGGCTCAGACTCGAGCTGAACTGCGCTGGTCGTGTTGGAGCGACTGGTCTTGCCAGAAGAGGTTTTGTCTGATGCCTTCCGATGCCCAAATTCTCGCAGCTTGCGGAAGCTGTCTTTGTACTCCTTGGGAAGGATGCGGGTCATGGCAGAGATGGCGGAGGACTCGCCTGAGGATATGCCGGCGCTGGTGAAGGTCGAGAGGCTGTGAATGCGTGACCTCCCCGTCTTTCTGACGCGCGGACCGCGCACCTGCTCTGCCAGGCGCAAGTTGTCCGCTGGCTGGGTGTGGTGACGGGATGGTTCCGCCGCAAGCACGTGCAGGTCGTTGGCCGTATCGTCACGAGACAGTCTTCGAGAAGTGCCTCGCGGACTCAGGCCATCATAGTCGGAGTCGGAGCCGCGGGGGGTGAGGGCGCCTTCTGATGGGGTGGAGAGGTCGTCGACGCTGACAAAAGACGGAAAGGGCGATGCAGAAGGAGAGGGCGATGCGGATACGGATACGAATGCAGATGCAGATGCAGATGCGGTCGATGAGTGTACGGAGTGCGGGCGCGGGAAACAATGAGCGTCGTTGATGGGGACGGGCATGGCGAATAAAGCGGACTTTTGGTCGAGGTCGTGGTCCGCTGGCGGTGCTGTACAGTGCCTGCTGGGGCCCGTCCTGCCAATTGCAGGTCCTCGGGAGGTGCGGTGGGCTGGGCTGGGCTGGGTGGTGCGGTGGAGGAGTTGGTAAGCGGATTCTATCGTATCTGCTCGTGGCCGGGGAAGTGTGTGAACGTTTCGCTCGCCGCCGTCAATGCGCGGGCGGGAATTGGTAATTGGTCGGCTCAGACCCGGCGACGACGGTCAATTTCGCGGGCAATACAGGGCAGGGCGTGCTGGGATACAAGCACCAGAGCACCCACAGACGAGGGAGCGTGTTGCGTGGTACGCAGTGGCTGTTTGAATAAAATGATGGGACGTGAGAAGGGTGTGTGAGACGTAGACGTGGACGTGGACGTGGTTATGCGAGTCTCGAGCCTCGAGGGAGCGTGAGTGGCGTCCGGGGCTAGTTCTACTGTAAGGTAGATATGCACACACCGCTGCACAGTAGGAGGTACCTGACGAGGTATTGAGTTAAAGAAAGTGATTGAGACGATTCGATGCCAAACTCGTCGACAGCCTCGGGTGGCCGGGCGTGTATATACCCTGGAACTAGTTCTACACGGCAGTAGCAGCGTGGTGGACGGTACTGTCTAAGTCATCACGGCACTGCTGCGATGACGATCTCTGATGAGAGAGAGGAAGAGAGCCCGAGAGAGAGATGGTAGTTCTATTGGTGTCCTCCCGTGTGCTAGGAATAAAAAAAAAGCAGTCTGAGTCTGGCCTCGCCGGTGGCCTCGCTCTTCAACGTGCGGGCGCCGTGGTCGAGCATTCTGTTTGGGAGTACAGTCCGCACCGCACTACGAGAGACCCTAGAACTAGTTCTACCTTTCTGAATCCTGATGAGGCTGAGGCTGAGATTGATGAGAGGTTGAGAAGTCAGAAAAGCTTCTACCAGTCCCAGACTTCTAACCTGGGCATTGGCTGGGCCGCCGGCGATTCGTTTCCCTCTCCATCCACTCTGATCCATCCCATCCAAACCCATCCAAGTCACCTCCCCGACTCGCCAGGACATCCGGTGCCGCAGCAACCGTCACCGTCGCCGTCGTAGGAGGTAGGAGTAAAACAGGACTCAAAGGAATCGTCGTCGACTTGACAAGCGCTCTGCCGCTATCCGAGTGTCGCACCCACCTGCACCTTCTGCCACGGGCATCATTCTGGTCTGCAGTCATCGCGTCAGCTAAACGACACCGTCTCCGTCTCCTCCCTGCTCATTTTCCATTCGACTCGGTTTCTCGCACCCTCTGGAACCCGTCAGCGTGGAGGAAAATGGCTCCAGCGACACACTCCTCAGTGGCGCCGTTACCGCTCCTCTACTCCGCCTTCTTCCTCTACATTGAACCAGTCTCCACCCTTGTCGGTGCCGTCTACGCCCATTTCTTGAAGCAACAGTACATGGATCTAACCCTAGGCCTTGGTCAATCCGCTGCCACCATATTCCCTGTCGTGACAACCAGAGAAGACATTGTTTTGACGCAGCTGGTAGGTCGCTTCACGCGTCTCCTCGTCACGTCGCTAGCCCGGCTAACCCAGCAAGGCCAACTTGTATTTAGTCTTTGCTTTTTCAGAGGCTTTTGTTTTGCGGTCCACTACCGACTCCGCTGTCTGGAGAACTCTCTTGCTAGGCCTTCTCATAGCCGACTTTGGCCACCTCTACAGCTGCCACTACATTGGATGGGAGGTCTTCTACCAACCCTGGACTTGGAACGCTATCTATTGGGGAAACTTGGGTTTCGTGTATGTGGGAGCCACCATGCGACTTGCCTTCTTGCTCGGCCTTGGGCTTAACAAAAGCGTTTCCAAGACCAAAATAAAGGCGTAGCGCAGCAGCAGGCGAGCTTCAAGCTGTGACCGGCTGAATATCAAAGACCACGAAGGTTGTGCATGAAGGTTGTGTCAACGCTGAAACAACAGGCATCATGCTGTCTCCTTTCCAGTATCCATATCGCGGTCAATTCCCCTTTATCAAATATAAAATCCTCTTGTGTCAGTGTCAGACAGTAGGTAAACGTCGGACCGAGGTGATCGTACGCAAAACCTTCATTGATTGTCTCGTTGGAAAGTGAGATCTTGGGACGCCCATGGTCAGAAGCTGCCCAGTAACGGCATCCTTATCCAAAAACCAGACTAGGTAGCCGGTACCCGTTTGCGGGTGGAGGAATTCATTCTTTTGCCACACGACCATCGTTCATCAGTCTGCGTTGAACTTTGACGAAGTTCGGTTCGTTCGAGTCAGATCTCACTTCATTCGTCAGCTTCCACAATCACAGCCACAAAAGCAGCTTTACGATGTCAAGATCCTCAATGTCAGTTCCAAAGTTACTGGATGTACTGACGATGACCTACGTCGGTTGCCGCAAAAGATCAGTCTGGCTGGCATTGCTTCATTATTGCATACCCGAGCTGGTCGCACGTTGGAAACTGTGAACGGGTGCATGTCTTGGGCTTTTATTAGAAGCCGAGTCAAGTGAGGCTTCGCTTCCGTCTTTCTTATGCATGACCACGCATATCTTCTTTGGAACTGAGAAGGGGACATGCACACCTCGCTTCATGTTTTGACTAGCTTAAACGATCCAGTAAATCGAAGCGATCACCTCGAGCCAACGCTCCAGGGAAACATGAGCTATCTTAACTTGTTCTCATTCTCCGGTCGAACATGCAAGTAAGCCAGAACATGTTTGTTGGTACTGGAGCATGCGTGATCACAGTATCATTGGACGCCGACGGAATGCTGCAGCAACGAAAGTGATGTAATGTTGTATTAGAGATTCATGTGACGATAGCTATACACATCACCAACTCCTTACACATCGGCCATTAATGCGTTTAATTGACATTTCATACCTTCTCGCTGCGTGAGTCCAAGCTCAAATAGCGCTCGAATGCCCTCGTCTGCGCATCAATCTCATCACCCACGGTCCTGCGAGCTCGCCGGCGGAAGAACACTCGCTTAGCCCACTTCCAGCCTTCAACTCCAGCGAAGAACAAGACGGAGCCGATGAAAACAATGCCCCATTCCCACGAGATACCAGTGTGTCTGAAGACATCCTCATTGATGACAGGAATGTAAAGGATAGGGAAGATGAGCACAAAGCCAGCCAGGATAGCGTAGAACAGGAACTTGTTGCGCCAGATATCGAGCATCCATTGAGTAAAGTAACGATCCGAGTTGGGCTGCATGCGGAAGAATGACCGCCGCATATCAATTACTTCCCAGGCGAGGAAGAGAGAAAACCAGGTCATGCAGGCGAAGCAGGTAGCTCTCGCTCTGAAAATCGTTTTGCATCCATCACCGACAGAATCGTTACAGCCGATGCCAATCTCACCACCTCCCCATGGGTAGAGAACGAGTACAAAGGCAGAGAGAGTGAGAGCTGCGAGCCATACTCCCAACACAATCATGTCGATACAGAGCTCCAATGAGAAAATCCCGCGCTTGAGGTCCTGTGGTGGACGCTGCAGGACATCAGGGGAAGCGATTTCGAAACCAAGCCCCATCTACAAAGTAATATTAGCAATAAGGTCGTAAGTGTTACCAAAAGTAATGACTGACATCAGGGATACCTGAAGTTACCATAATTATCCATAAAATCTCGATTGGCGAGATGGGGAAGACGGAGAGGTCATCACCATCTTTAAAGACCAGACCAACAAGCAGAACTATTGCCAGGGCGACATTCTGAGCCAAGAGATGCAGAACGAACTTCTGGATGTTGTCGAACGTTCTGCGGCCTTCTTCCACGGCGGCGAGGATACTGGCGAAGTTATCGTCAGTTAAGATGATATCGGATGCATCTTTTGCCACATCTGATCCTGCTTGTCCCATGGCAATCCCTACGTCGGCACGCTTCAAACTAGGAGAGTCGTTGACACCATCACCAGTCATGGCCGCGAACTTCTTCCGTCGGTGAAGTGCTTCAATCATACGGACCTTGGTGTTTGGTGCACATCGAGCAATGACTAGAGGCAAGACGGGGAGAGCATCGATCTCGTCCTCGGAGAGTTTGTCGAATTGCGAAGCAGTCATTACCATGGCATCGGCCACGTCTCTGCTAAGCTCAGACATCTTCGCCGGTAAGATGCCGACCTGGGCGGCAATGGCTCTAGCAGTGCCTGGATGGTCGCCAGTGAGCATGTGGACTTCGATGCCAGCTTCGTGGCATTTTCGAACAGAAGTCGCCGACTCAGATCGTGGGGGATCATATAGACCGATCAACCCGCGAAAAACGAGGTTTGCCTCGACATTGGCGCGGTCTACCTCCTGACCATCTTCGTATGGTTCGTTGTATTCGCGGCTAGCAAGAGCAAGGACACGAAGACCGCTGCTGGCGAGGGCTTCCATGTTTTCTAGAATCTGCTCGCGGAACTCTGCTGTCATGTTTGCTGGCCGATCGTCCGTCTCCATGTAGGATGTACAAGACGCAATCACACGCTCAACGGCGCCCTTGGTGAAAACATACATGCTCTTGCTCTGGAGGTCGCGATAAATCACACTCATCTTCTTGACGTCGGAATCGAAGGGGAACTCCACAAGAAGCTTCATCGCTGGGTTGTCGCCCGATACAGATGCTCGGCGATTCCACTGAAATCGAGAGGCAAAGACTTGGATCGCAATCTCAGTGGGATCACCACGAGCATTCCAGGCGCCAGAATCAGTCTGGTGCACAGTGGCCAAGTTGGCAAGTGAAGCAACCCGAAGGTAGTCTTTGAGAGGATCATTGTTCTGCAGGAGCTCGCCATAATCGGACTTCTTGTCCTTGTAGTCAAAATCTCGTGGCTCCTTGTTCGAGAAGGAGATATCGCCGTTGGTTGGGTTGAAAGGTTCATCGGAGTCTCCAACAGTGTATGTGCCTGTGGCGGGGATCCATGCCTTCTTAGCAACCATCTTGCCCTGTGTCAGGGTGCCGGTCTTATCCGAGCAAATGTCAGTTACAGCGCCTAAGGCTTCGAGCGACCTTAAATTTCGAACAACAACGTTCCGCTCTACCATCCGATTCGTTCCAGCTGCCATCGTAATGGTTAAAATGACAACGAGGGAGGCGGGAATCATGGATAGACCAGTAGCCACTGCGTAGATAATAATCTCCTGCTCGTTTCGAAAGTCGTTCGCTGCAAGTACGACGATCGCGAACACAATTGCGACGAAGAAGAGAAGCAACGCGAGACGCGAGAGCTTCTTCTGAAGAGGTGTGCCGATATTCACTCCTAGGAAGACGCCAATGCCGTCTGTGACTGTAAGTGTGGCCGCTTGAACATATCGATAGAACGGCGTGGTACCATCTTCACGACGCTTGACAGCCCTGCGTCGGCTGTCTTTCTTGCGAAGTGCGGCTGCGATGGATCCGATCTCAGTGTGCATCCCGGTGGCGAAGACAATGCCAGTGGCTCGTCCTTTGGTAACGGTGGAAGAGCTATATGCGATGTTTAGACGGTCGCCAGGTCCTGTCTCGGCGTCGAAAACATCGTCTACAACTTTGCGTACTGGTAAAGACTCGCCGGTAAGCAGAGCTTCATCAGTCTCGAGGTTGACGGCTTCGACTAGTCTGATGTCTGCCGGGATAGTATCTCCTGTCTTGAGTTCCACAAGATCCCCAGGCACTAATTCTTGCGTGGATATGGTGAGCGACTGACCATCTCGAACCGCTTGAGCTGTTGGTGAGCTTAGGGAGCGAAGTGAATCCATGGTCTTCTCGGCCTGATATTCCTGGTAGAAACCGATTGCAACGTTGATGAAGACAACACCAGCTACGACTCCGCCTTCGATCCAGGATTGAATTGCGAAACTGACTGCCATTGCAATCAACAATATCAGAGTCATCTAAAAGCGAAGTATGGATGGTAAGCATAGGTCTTAAACATCGGAACAGCTACAGAAGACATGCGAGACACGTTCTCCATGCCTCTCATACTTAATTTTACTCACAGCGTTGGCGACTTGTCTGATCAGGATCTTGACGGGATTGACGCCATTCGCATCTCCCAGCTCGTTACGGCCAGCTTCGTTGAGTCTCTCGCTTGCGTCGGATGAAGTAAGGCCATCGTCGATATCGGCCCTGAGTTCGTGGGCTACAACCTTCCATTCTAGGGCATGCGCTGGACTAGTGAGTGGCTTGTTCGATTGTCCAGAAACATGCTCGGCGAGAGTCGCATCAGTCTGCTTTCCCATGTTCGATGTTGTTCATGTACTCGAGGGAAAAGGTAGTTGAGAGGTAAGCGGGATTGTGAGGAATGTCAAGAAGTGCTCCATTCGGGGGATCGTAAATGATTAGAGCCCGAAGAGATGCCTGACACAATATCGCTGAGTGAAGCGATGCATATAAAATATCTTTATATGTGCAGCGCAGCGTTAGGATACTGGAGCTGTCCGCCACAAGAGAGAGTAGTTGCTTGGTAGTTCTTGGAACCCAAGAGCATCAGACAGTATACGTCTTGGCGGTGGACTTCAACCGACCATTGAGGCTATGCCCTTCTGCATATCTCTCTACCCACCGGCGGTACAGCAGTGAGCCTAGTTCTAGAGCGGGCAGCTGTAGGGCTTCTTGTCAGATGCTATCAACTTTCAGTACTTGTCAGAAGGAGTCACCGATGGCAAGGCAAAGGGGAAGGCGGAATGGTGGCCGCCGTCTACCGTAATTCATGCCCGGCTGTCAAAGGTACGGGGCGTCTTGATTCTTGGCAATGGGCGGAGCGGAGGGCGATAGCTTACGAGCGGCATGTGTCTCCCGGTAGAAAACGTGGCCAAGAGCATTGTCGCTCTCGTTGATGTCGTGATTCGCAAAGACCGGAGTGCCAAGCATTCAGAAGCGTGGTTCGAGTCTTAGAGGCTTGAGTCTTTGGTCGAGTGACGTTGGCTTTAGCTTGGCACCGTGTAGGGCTGTGAAGCGAAGCAGATTCATCAGATGGCACTGACATGATGGCGGCATCCTACGAAGCGCCGGTAGTTTAGGTTGATCGTGTTATTGAATGTTGCTGTTGGCAACGACCAATGCCACCTCAAGGTCCCTATCAGCTCTCACGAGTTGTCGCCATGCTCCTGTGCTTCCTGGCCTATCCTGTCATCGTCGGCCCACCTGTTGGAGAGCTCTGCGGCAGCGTGTGGCACGAACTCGAGCATTACCCACCTGATGGCATTCTGGATATAGTGAAGCTGTCGGTGAAAATGTTCTTGCCAATTTATGGAGCCTGGGCACTGAATCGGTTCCTCGTGGCATGGTTTCAAGTGGTTCGTGGAAATTCCAATGCCCAATCCGCGGATAGTGGCTGACTTCCACACTCGATAGAACTGGGGAGTATCGACGTCGCCGGTGGTTCAGGCTCACGATGTGGGCGAAGTAGATGTCGATTAGGCGGCGTCGACATCACAGAAAGCACAACGCGTAATATGGAAGTGCAGCGCAAAGTGATGGAAGGATTTCATGTAAAATGAACGCGCTTGATCACCGGATGACAAAACATAGAATTTCTAAAGTGGGGCTGTCGGCAGATCTTCACAAAGCACGTCACTCTTCCCCATCCATAAGACCGACTACAGCTTTCGACAGCGCTCACGCAAAACATCGAATTCTCTCTCCCTGATAACACCCACCCAAACCGCCAAAATTCTCAACTTTGCACGATCCATCTTCAGCTCTGCACGCCCAGCGAGCCCCAACACAATCATGGCAGCCAAGGCTAAGGCACAGAGCATCATCGACGAGAACGCCGTCGGTATGTATCGCATGCGTCCAAAGCAGCGCAACAGCAGCTGATTCTACTGTTTCAGCCGTTTTCTCCAAGTCGTACTGCCCATACTGCAAGGCAACCAAGTCGTTGCTGAGCGAGCTCGGCGCAAAGGCTTACATCATTGAGCTTGACCAAGTCGGTTCGTTTCGCCATCACCAAAGTCCCTTGTGCATTCGGGCTAAATTCCCTAGATGACGGTGCTGCGATCCAGGACGCTCTCGAGGGAATGACTTCTCAGCGCTCCGTGCCCAACATCTTTATCAACAAGAAGCACATTGGCGGCAACTCCGAGCTGCAGTCGAAGAAGAGCCAGCTGCCAAACTTGTTGAAGGAGGCGAATGCGATCTAAGATGGCTGAGTGATACTGGGAGAGTGGGAGAATAGCAAATAGGCGAGAGATGTGAGCATGGATACTGCAGGCAGCAATTTGCGACGACTTGGAATTGAATGATGTCGCATCTAACATTCTTCACGGTCTCTGTCATGTTTCCACAGTCCTGCCATCTCGACTGTGCTCAATTCTCCATCTGTCTCGTGTGCAGCAACCCTACGAGAGCGAGGCTATCGTATGGTTTAATTGATATTTGGAAATTGACTGTTCTCTACTGCTACCTCTCTGCATAAGGAAAGTCCACTACTATGGTTGACTCGAAGGCCGCAGCTACTTCTGGACGCTCAACCGTTCAAGCTAATCTCACACGATATATGTTGGCGGCGGCCAGGTTATTGCTGCTTAGCACGGCATCTTCGTATCCACTATTATGGTCATTGTAATCGTACTATCCGGATCATTTAGACGTTTTCATTCGTTGCGAGCACGCAATGTCGTTTCTTCCTCCCTTCCCGCCAATCAGGTGGCACAAGTTGGTATCGGGTAGGGTGAAGTATTACCATCGCAGTAGTTCTTGTCGTAGCAGCTGTTAAACATCAGTCTTCCAAATCACCACCTTGAGTTTCTGAAGTGGCAGCACTGACCCGCCATATCTCTTGCCACATGGACTCATTTTATCCAAACATATGGTCTGAGGCGTACAACTTGCTATCAATCCTGCGAGTTGGATTGTTGGAGTTGTAGCTGCGACCAGAACCGTGCTCGAGAGAGTCCCATTTGCGCTGACAGTTGGTAATGGTAGCTCTGAAAGTGATGCTGTTCCGCTGGCCACGCTGGCACCCGGTAGAGCTGACGTACTTTCCACGAAGCTGTTCGTCTCTTGTCTCTGAATGACAGCAGCTGTGGCCACAGCAACAGAAAGAATGTTCAACCAGAATTGCATGCTTTCGATCAAATTTCTTGAACGTGTAAGATGGACTTGATGGACATTTTGGAGACATGACTCCGATATAAAGTGAGCGCCACCAGCTCTTCTTGAGATAATCAGAGGAGTGCGACCACCCAAACCATCTTCTGCGAACTATTTTGCAAAGGGTGACGCTGCGTTGGTACGATTCCAGGAATGTTGGCTCGCGGGAATGGAACGAATTGGCACCGACAACCAGGCAAGTATCGTCCCCAGGATGGTGAAGCCTTCACACCTTCCGTAGAAGGTACATTGTGCGTGACGCATAACGTGTGCTTGGGCCCTTGAGAGGTGGAATGACGATCCGCATGATGCTATCTTGTTTAGATGTGAGGAATGCGAAGCCGCTTTCGCCGAGACGTCAACGGTGATACGACTCGATGAAGTGTGGAGGGTAATGTGCTACCCTCGTTCCACACATTCATGTTGCTACGTTAAGGTCAGAAGAGGTTTGTGATCAATGATCCGTGACGCGGTCGATTTTCACTGCATTTGAAAGCGCAGCGTGATAAGTCGAATTCCAGCACGAGGCTGTCCGTCAAGATACTACCCTGCTTGTCACACAAGACTTCCCCTAGGCTTGGCTTGGCTTGGAAACCGAATTTTGTAGGGTGAGGTTTGGGTAGGAACGGGCAGCGAGACTTTGTCCCGGCTAGTCAACCTAGCATTCTCGCCCCCTGTTTCGTTAGAATTCGCTATCGTCGAGAGCACTCGCCGAATCATTGTAGGTATTCGATGTAGGAGCATACTTGAAACGGGCCAATTCTTCAGCATCTCCGCGAGGTATTTCCACATCCAACCTCTCAAATTTGATTCTGTTGTTGCAGCTCCCCAAATTCCTGTTGAATCTTCCTCAACAGTTCTGGTGATGACAAAACGTCAACTAAAAACAACAGCGAAAATGGTTAGCAATCAATGTTTCAGGAAGTCGGGCTAGACAAGATGAATTGAAGCCTCTACTTTGAGAACGTGGCGTACCATCGTTGGATGCCTCGTCTCCAAAGAGAGGACACACTCACCTCCAGCAGATGCTAGTGCCTTACCGACACGGAGGCTCAAATCATGAGCTTCGGGACTTCGTGCCGCTTTTTCAAAATCAGGAGTACGTGGCCCTCTGGAAGCGAAATAGATAATGATCAGCACGCGCTTGAAACGTTTTCTGTGCCTTCACTTCTTTGTGCGTACGCCAGCTGCTCACCGGATTCTGTTTCGCTGCGTATCCAGAAGTTTGGAGAAATACTTGGGACCGAATAGCTGACGTTCCCTTGATGGCGGATATGGTGCCTGTAAGCCAGTCAATGTCTTCACCAGGAATCTGTCCTCCCAGCTCATTGAAGGCATCTCTGAATGCTGTGCGCCAGGGCTTTGTTCTGCAGAAGGATCAGGTCACCGATAGTCGCTCATCGCAACACACCACTTACTGGCATATGATCTAGGTATGCACTCTTCGGACTAACAATCAGAGTGGAACCGGTGGCTATTGCTCCAGCTTCGAAACAAGCCTTGAGCCTTTCTTCTAGAGCTGCAAGCCGACCACGAGTGCTATTCCTTACAACGAATATGCCCGCGCTGTAGGCATGGATGATGTTGGGACGGACACCTCCATTTGTTATGTGTCCTGCTGTAAGTCAATATGGGGATTGCCAACATGAGTTTTCACGCAGGCTTGCCTACACGGGTCGCGTGTGGACTGGATGCAACAAACGTACCCTGGATTATATCTCCAGGCTGTGTCTGCTGACGAAGAACGGAGATTGCGTTATCTGCTCTCAAAGATTAGCCGATATTCATTTTGAGGAGGAGTATCTCTGTGTGCAAGCAATTATCAGAGCATCCAATGCGTTAATACCCTCCCATGGGGCGCCGGCGGCATGAACTTCTTTGCCATGATACTCCACTTTGAAGGAGGAATAGGCTGCAGTGCGCAGGAGAGCTGTTGTGGGAGATATTCCAGGGTGACTGATCAGACTTATGTCGACCTAGACGAAAGCAAAGAAGTCAGCGATGCCTTAAAAAACAAGGAAACAGAAGCATCGGAAGTGCTCTCCCAGAGGTCAAGGTCTCTTGTGAGCGCGTCAATGTGCTCTGACCGGTGACATGATCTTCTTCGATGAACAGAGGTGTGAGGAGTGTTGGCCTTTACATTACTGACATTCTTGTATGCACCCGCTTCAAGCAATCGAATTTTCCACCGCCACCCTCTTGTTGTCTGTCAGCACGTCGTGGGGAGAGATCGCAAGGACGAAGCTGTCTCATACCTTCAGCAGGGGTGCCAAATAGAACGACTTTGCCTCCAAGACCGTACTTCTCAATACTCGAGGCAGTCGCTAGCGCGCCCGAAACCTGAAGGGTTGATTAGTCCAAGTCAGCAGGTATATTGCCTTACTCACTGATGCCACGCTGATTATTGTCTGAGAAAGAACGGCCAATGGGTTAGCGACGTCTCGGACAACATGACCAGGCACCCGGATTGAAAGCTGTATCTCATCCCTTTCTATTCGAGAATGCCGCATTTGACACTTGCAGAGGCCTTGCCGATCGAAGGGTGGTTTGCAGCCAAAAAGACAGGCATGATATGACAGGCGGACTCGCAATGCACTGCATTCACTTTACTTACGGCCATATGCGTGTCCAATTACCCTTCAGCGCATCGTACTCAGCGTTGAACGAGACGGTTGAGGAAAAGGATTTTTACGCACAGGGCATACTGACTGTAAAAAGTTGCCGGTCCAGCGTCGTAGAATATACCGCTACCTAGAGTCAAAGAGACGGGTCAGAATTGCCTTGGACCGTCGTCCAGAGATGGACACCGTGAGCGTCATATCCTCCAGTCCTCACTGGGGTAATTCCTGCGGTCTGCTTACAAAAGCGGTTGCAAGGCCATATGCCGAGCGTTTGGTGAGAATATCGTGAGCGTGAAACTCCTTGTAGTTTAGCTCTGGGTTATCGTGAATCTCTAGAGACAGCTCTCTAGATTCCGTGCTCAGTGCATCTACACACTCAGGGATGTACTGTAGATGGGTGCCATCTACAGTACATCTGGCTTTGCGACCATGATGAAATCGTCCTGCTCGGAGTAAGCTGCACTGCTCATTGTTCTGGGGGAAGTCAAACAGGGCAAGCAGGAAGCCACTCAGGATCGGGAATCCAAAGTTTATTTGTATGCCAAGAGATGCGCCGCCTGCGGCCAACTACGCCTTCCAGCCTTCCACAGTTCGCCTGTTTAGATACATATGTACTTCAACATGATCGATTTATCAACGCTGGTGTCGGCACATATCACCTTCAACGCATGCAACAACCCGACGTGTCTTTCCTTGCTATCTCCTGCGGTCTGTAACTCCATTCGACTGCCACCCTGATGATCGTCGATGGGCTCAGCTAGCCAAGAGCCTCCTCTCCGTCAAGAGACAACTAAAAAAAAATTGCCGACTGCCGTGCCCTACTTGCACGTTATCTTTGGATTTTCCGTTCAATGAGCAATCTCTAATCAAATGCTTCGAAAACCCGACAACGCGGACTCATCGGTCGAGGGCCAAGTATCGGTACAACCCACGAAACTTTCGGCAGTACTGAGAGACTTTCCAAGGTTCAAGGCCGGTATAATACCTCAAGTCTTAATGGTATCAACGGAAGATTGTACACCGACCGGGAGGCACTCCGTCGATCTGTTGCTAGCGATAATGTAGCAATGGTCTAATTTCGCGACCCCAGATGCGAGGATAGTTCACTCACTTGCCGAACTTGTAAGGTCGGTCTAGTTCGTTTCTTTCTCACTCTTTGTGTTTCATACTCCAGGTCTCAGCTCGACTGAGCTGCCGGTCCCTGCGATTCCTGGGGTTTCAAAGCAGACCTGGTCATCCATGCGCGCCCGCAGCCAAACTTTCGTCGCGGGCCTCAAGGCGCGAATGAACTGTTCGACAGGAACGAGGTTGCGATTAGCAAAATGATCGCCCTGAGAGTGGGAGAGATAGCCAGCTAGCTGAATTCGTCCGGCGCCTGGTTATATGGTAAAGGTGCAGCCTGCCTTTCGCTGACGGTGCATCTCACTACCCAAGATTGTCACTTTCTTCGATATCTCCAAAGCAGAGCTGTCAATAGCCTCACAGCAAGCTGCCCCTCCAACATATATGTTACCCCGAACGCGATGGCGTTGTGGGGACCAAATCTCTACAATGGGGATCCCTTGTACGTTTCTCCAGATCTCTCTCCGGATGCTCTCGTGATGGATTGGAACAATGGCTTTCGCGGCGAAGAGGTGCAACAGCACCATCATCATCATCGTGGAGCAGCTTACGAGCACCATGGCTCGTCTTACCACCAGCCGATGTCGATCTGTACGTCAAACATTCTCTTCCATCCATATCTTTGAGCTAAGTGTCGGAAACAGCTTTCCAGCAACATCGCCACTCGCAGCAGCAGGCGCCGCATGCGACCGATCTGCATAATACTGCCAATGCTCCCGAATGGACCATACCGCCGCAGCACGGACTACCCAACCTTCCGCCAACGCCCATATCGCCATACAGCCCGTTGCGGCCGTTGAATGAGGAAGACAACATAGCACCTCGAGTTGCCGGACAGCACGGAGGTGACTGGGAGCAAGGAACGTTCCCAATCCCCAGCTCGCAGCATCCCTGTACTCCGGACATCAGCCAAGACAATGTACCTGTGAACCGTCGTCAGAGCGCTCCAACCTCCTCCGATGTGAACCCGCCATTCCTGACCTTGACCAAGTGTAAGACCGACCCCGGGGAAACGTGCGAGACCGTGACGACCTCGCCTTATGCTGGCCGTCGAACCCGCCAATCACCCATCATTGCAGGTTCTGAGCGTCGATCGTCGATTCAGCACTCGCACATCGCTTCGATCAGAGACCCACACAATCAGGGGCGACGCTCTTCGGTGCAGTCCTCGCAGCAGTCCTCCCGTACCCGTGTGCCGCATAATCTCGTTGAGAGAAGGTACAGGGACAACCTGAACAACCAGATCGAGTACCTGCGACTTACTCTACCCTCTCTACGGGATGCTCACCCACCTCCAGCCGAGGCAGAAGATGCCATGGCCATGGGCCCACGTATGCCATCTAAGGCTGTCATCATCTCCACAGCGGCGACGTACATCAAGGACCTGGAGACAGAGCGAGAACGCTTGCTGGACGCGACGAAGGCTTTGCAGGAGCAGGTCTCCAGCCTTCAAAAGCTAGTCCGTTGGGACAATTGAACAAAAGGTTGCAAGTTGATCCAGAGATAACAGGAAAAGGGCAAAGGCGTACTTTAGTCGATCGATGTTTTGCTGTCGAGACCTTGTACAATATCATCTTTCCGAAACTTTTGAAAGTCCATCTTCCCGTCAGAGTCCGTGGCAGCTCCTTAGACGCTGCAACTTCCCAGTGTAGGGGGAGTATATACATGCACAATCATCTTCGCACATCGCAGCATCATGCTGCCAAGTCGCGGATAGGGGGCTAAGTAAAGCAATAAAGCAGAATGCGTTCTTTCTGTGTCGGAAATCGCTGAAACGCTAACAAATTGTTGGGTCGCTCGCTCGCTCGTACGTGGGCAAAAAGTAAAGGAAACGGCTAGTGTTTGAGCAGTCTTGTGATGTTCGTCTTCACATGATGACGCAACAGCAGCCTCTTTTGGGTGCGGCTTCCTGCTTTTCATCTACATCGGGAATCCGAGATATAGGATTGTGCGGAGGCGCAGGAGCGGGATTTGGAGGCGCGAAACGTTCCATCGTAGGGGTAGATGGGATGGTCGGTGTTATGCGATACCCGCCGCCACTGGTCGGAGGCCGCGCGCTGGCCACATCCGGAGAACCGCTGGGAGATACTCTCAACTGTTTTGTGGGAGAGGAACACGCACTCCGCGGCGAATGCTCATCCTCAAGTGGAAGAACGGGCGGTTTTGGTTTAGGGAACTCATCGTTGTTCAACAATCGCAGATCCCGGTCGTATGCCGTGCCTGTATTACCATCTCTTTCCCATTGCTCCTGCATCATGCGCTTGGCATGGGTAGGCAACATTTGCTGGTCCGGTGGCAGTCGGGGATCCGGCTTGTACATACTTGCGATCCACGGTGCTTCTCCTGCGGGAGCGTGCATCTGGCCAGTAGACGGCCGCGACTTGTGTCCTGAACTTGCAGTCCTCTTGGGGTTTGAAGAGGAAGGCGTTTGCTGCTTTAAATGAGACGATCCGGGACGCTGCTGTACAGGCGCGACGCTAGTGGAGGCTTTGCGTGTGTTGGGCGCGGTCTTTTTCGACGCACGAGTCTTGGGCGGTGAGTTTTCGTCTTGTGCGTAATCAGAGATTCCAGCATACTGCAATTCATCGAAACTGCCGTTCCAGGTCTGACTGCCCGCACTGCTGCGTGGAAGAGGCGAGTCTCGGTCGACAACTGTCTGCGGCACGGGAGCTGGGCTCGCCCGCGATACGGGTATGCGAGAAGTGCTCGGCCGCCCGCTGTGCTGCCTGTATGTCTGCTGCTGATCCGAGGAGACATCTTCGAGCGGACGAAAGCGTGAGTCCCGATATGGATCGTAGGTCTCTGGTCGTTTTAACACCGGTGCGCGCTCCCCATCGTAGTCAACATCGTCGTCATGGTAGTCGCCGTCTGCCGAGAGCACGGCAGACATGCGCTTCCGTGGAGAGTCGCCGTGCGCGGGGTAGGCGGCCGCATAGTCCTCGTCGTTGTCAATCTGCCGCTGCTGCTCCTGGCTGGTGGGACGGCCTCGTGAGCGGCTGCCAGATCGCTCCCGGGCCGGACCAGCACTCATCGAGCGCCGCGAGGGCCGCACGTAGATGCCAGCGTCCTGCATCTCCTTGATCTCGATCTGGGCCAGCTTGTCGCGGTGAATCCATTTCGAGTCATCGACTCGCGGCACTGGGGCATCGTCCTGCTTGCCTCGCAGTGCATTCTTCGAGCGCTTGCGGGTAGCTTGCGAGTTGGTTTGACGCAGCGAGGTGCGGCGCTGCTTGGCCTGCTCGCTGTCCGACTGCAGATCCCACGCGCTCGACCGCTTCTGTAGCGGCGGTACACCACCCCGGCTTGTACCCATACCGCCAGTCGACGGCTCACGGCTGCTGCTGCCCAGCGTATCTCGCCTTGCCATTTCCGTCTCCTCCAGCGGCACCGCGTAGCTCCACGCCCCGCTCATCGTGGCCGCCATGTCCGTTCCGTGTATCGTAGTGTAGTGTAGCGTGTAGTGTTGCCGTCTTGTGCTGAGAGCTGCAGCTCACTCGCTACTGTCCCAAGCAAATCAAATTGTCGCCATCAGAGTAGACCCGTCCTCGTATGTGTCTTGTCTGCCACGTCCACCTCCACGTGCAGATCCCGGCGTCTTGGGAAGTGTAACGTCTGTAAGATTAACCATATGCACAGTCGTGTGCAGGGTGTATCCCGTACGGTGCTGTTTGAACGGGGAAACACAGAACACAGAACACAGAACATGGAAAACAGAGCACCTGAACTCTCCTCTCCTCTTCGCTGCTGCTGGGAGTGGACTGGTGCATTGGACAATCTTCCGTAGCGTTTGCTAGTTCCCGCGAGCTTGCTGCATTAGGAAGGCGACGCCTCCTTTTCACTTTGGCACCTCCAGATTGCCGAGAGTGGAAGAAATGCCAGAGTCACGGCTCGTTCGAAGAATGCATGCAATCTGACTGCAATCTCGAGTCTGCATTTCAGGGTTGATTGTTGCCCTCTGTCCACCGATCCATCATAGCACCTTTTCTGGACATGGGCTTGTGCAGCCTATGCAACTCTTGCCGCAGGAGTAGCGCCGGCTCTTTGACTTTTAAAGCCACATGCACTCCAACCGTTGACCGTACCATTGGGGTCCGGGATGATAATAAGTTCGGGAGGTGCAATCGAGTGTTTCGAAGTTCTCGTGTGCTCGACAGATGAAGCAATAATGCTCACTTTCATTACGAAAGCTGCTTTCATCCAGCCGAGAATACAAGTAGACCTCACAAGCACAGCTGACAATACAATTCTTATTGCGTGTGGGAGAGCGATTAACGTGCAGATGCTAATTCCCTTAGCACGATACCGATTCTGCAGTTGCCATGCACATGCATCGTTCGCCGAAGCTTCGAGTCTGGATCCGAACGACAGTAAAAAGGTACAGGTAGTATCATCACCTCGTTGCTGTATCTGTGCCCTCCACGTCTCGACCGACAATCCGACAATTCAAGATCTGCATTGACTGGCCCGGACGTCCCATCTGGTTTCTCCCTTTCTGACCGCAGGACGCCGTGACTGCGGCACAGCGTTCATCCGATGTAGTGAATGAAGTGCCTGCGAACAGCTCCAACAGGATCGTCCCAGTTACAGCAGCCAAGATTACAGAAAATCGACTGGGCTGAACGACAATCGTACTGATTATTTATGCGGCAGTGCTCCGCCTTGAGAGACAGGACAGGTGGTGTTCAGGATTTTCGATGGCGAGTCAGTAATAGCCGTCACGCAAGGTGGAAAGCGCGTTTACGCAAGGGGAGCCTCAGAAAAGAATGAGACAGAAGACTATCGCACAGATCGAGTTTCGAGAAAAGAAAACCATCTCAGTTTGCCTCGCCTGAAGCATCCTGACTCGGCAAACAATACTTTCTCGACCGGACTACCTGCCTTCAATGATTCCTTATGGAGCTGTACGCCATCTATTTCGCCTTGTTGGCGCTTCTCAATGCCGCGATTGCGTATCGGCAACAGACAAAGAACAGTCGCTCGAGCGAAGAAATAGTCGCTTTGCCATCAGGAATACCTGCGATGCAGGAAGCGAAGAAGTTCAAGCTCCAATACTTTTCAGTGTACGGGCTTGTTCTTGCAGCAGACTGGCTTCAGGTATGTATGTACTTCTCCACAAGATTCAGTTTCACTTTCATGCCAAAGCTCTTACCGGTTGAGTCTTCCAGGGTCCATACATGTACACACTATACAAAGACGAGAAATCACTCTCCGAAAGCGCAGTCGCCGCGCTCTTCACGACGGGCTTCGTATCTGCAGGGTTGAGCGCCTGTTTCGTGGGATCATTGGCGGACCGATATGGTCGAAGGATGGCTTGTTTGACATTCTGCGTCGCATATTCGATCTCATGTCTGTCGGTTCTGGGCAACGATCTTACGGTCTTGTTTGTTGGACGAGCCTTGGGGGGTTTGAGTACGACATTGCTGTACTCGGCCTTTGAGTGCTGGATGCTTGCCGAGTATAATGTCCGCGAGCAGCTTCATGAGTCGATGTGAGTCTGCAACACTGGAGTAGCCCGTCAGCACGTACTCTCAAGGGCAGCAAAGCCAATGCGCTGACTACTCGACAGGCGGTTGGGTGACATGTTCATCTTATCCGTATCACTAAGCGGTATAGTGGCAATCGCTGTAGGTTTCGTAGGAGAGGCCGTGGTGCATTGGACAGGAACGAAATGTGGGCCTTTCATGCTTGCAATAGCTTGTCTGGTCACAGCATTTGGTTGTATTTGGAAGTTCTGGGTAGGTGCAGAGCTCTCTACAACGGCCTGCAAGCTGACAAAGGCAGAGCGAGAATCATGGCAAGGCGGAACTTGAGAAAGGAACCGCGTACGCCAACTTGCGAGCGACCATACACGACAAGAGGATCTTGACACTCGGTCTCGCGACGACACTGTTTGAAGGCTCGATGTTCCTCTTCGTTTTCTTCTGGACACCTGCTCTGAAGTCGGTAAGAGTGGCCTCCGGAATCATGGATGCTCCTCCTTTCGGCCTGATCTTTAGTTGCTTCATGGCAGCAATGATGATTGGATCCGCGGTCTTCTCCTTGGTCGAGCTGAAGTCCGAGCGGGATGTCAGCCGAATGCTGCTAAGCATCCTCGCTTTGGCAGCGATATCGTTCTTTCTACCAGTCCTCGCTCGGGGAGAGGCTGTCACATTCTGGAGCTTCGCCTTGTTTGAAACCTGTGTCGGCCTGTATTTTCCGACCATGGGCAGACTGAAGAGCGAGATAGTCAACCATGCCACTCGAGGTAGGGTGTACGCGCTGATGCGACTACCCTTGAACATGTTTGTGGTGTTCGCGTTGGGGACGACCAAAGAAGGTGCGTCGTCGTGACCCAAAAGAACGGGTGGAACAATACTGACATGTCGTAGGTGATGTCCATCGAGAAAAGATTTTCACCGCAGCGGGAGGTCTCTTGCTGGCAGCATTTTTCGCAGTCCAGCGATGGTTGGTGTAGCTTGATGGCTTGTAGACATGCCATGCTTGATTGAGCATGAAGCGAGCTCGCGTGCCCTTCTATAAGTTCCATCAAATGTGAAGCCAAGCCGAAATCGCAACGTAGACAAGGATAACGATGCTTCATCCATGTATGTCGGCTTTGGGATCTCGTGTGAACGTGCCATATCCAATTCAGGTGCGGCTTTCTTGCCGGGCTGGTTCTCATCTTACAGACAGCCCCTTTTGCAAGATGCAACCTTGCTTCCTTGAATCTCAATATCCTCTATAAATGCATTGCGTCAAAGAGCGATAACGCTTAACAAGGAAAGGGAGTTGAGCATGGACAGGTATCTCCTTGAGGGCCGGATGTCAACAGAGAGGGATGATGATGCCTTGTATGATGACGACGAGGACGTCGAGAGGTTGATGAGAATGTGTTTTCCAGGCAACATCGGTACACCTTTGCAGGTGACGACCTAGATAGCAAGCGGTTGATAGATCTGAAAACAAATGTACCGCACCATGAACGTTCTCAATGATGGCGAAGATTGAGGATGGGTCTGTGGGGTGATGGCCACGTTGGTTGCCCGAACGAGATCTATTCTATGTACAGGTACTTCCAACTCCGTCGCGTCCTAAGCACATTCATCAACACCCGAACACGCACCAGTCGATTCTCCGTACGCCGACGCGATTTCAACAGGCTGCGTATCTGGCCGTACCAACGCGCGCACACACCACCCCAACCCGCAATCGACATGCGAGCGGCGCTGCTCTCTCCCTCCTCCGGATAATTGCGCCCAACAGGAACTGCAACTGCGACTCCTCGTACCACTGTTTCGACCGCACCGTTCCGAGATCCCATCCCATTTCCCACGCCTCCCTCCCTTTGTCAACGGAGGCGTGCACTCTTTGCTCACCTCTACTGCATTGTGCTACGGCCTGCTACATACTCCCGCCGACGCGTAGACGGGCCAGACTTGAGGCACCGCCAGCATTTGCTTTCATTTCACTTGCGGCACTCTCCCCCAGCAAACATGCCGCCTTCTGGTCGCAAAGGCAAGTCGCGGGCGCGCAGAGCGCCTGCTGCTACGGAAACACATGCCCACGACCACTCCGAGGTGGAGCCAGAGGCTATTGCTACGCCCTCGCGTGGCTCGCGAAAGCGTGCGCGGGGCGGTGCCGACGCCACGGCTCCTGTTGTACGCAACACGCGCCGCAAAATCAAGGACACACGCGCAGCCGACGATACAGAAGGCACAGAGCCGCACGATCCGAGCGACAACGAGACGGAGCCGTCTATGCCCTCCGAGGAGGACATTATCCAGTGTCTGAGAGTCGCCGACAAGAAGGTCCACGCCACAGAGGACTTCGCCAACGAACTTCTGGAAGGTCAGGAGAGTGTTCCTGGCTACGGCAAAATTGCTGGTCGCGACTGGGTGTACATCATTCGCAAGGTGGAAGTTAACATTGGCCGTCCTGAAGAACACCAACGCCTGGACTATGACTCAGGCCAGCATGCTAACACACCCAGCGCCAAGACTGTGGTCGATATCGATCTGGGCCCAGACCGACAGATCTCGAGATTGCATGCTGCCATTGTATATGACGCCGACAGCTCGCAGTGGTACATCCTCGTAAATGGCCGCAACGGGCTGCGTGTGGACAACAATCTCCAAAAGCGTGGCACGAAGACATACCTCCGCAATGGCAGCGTTATCGAAATAGCCGGTACCCAGATGGCGTTCATCACGACTGCAATCGAAGTAGGCGACGGTCCAGTCTGGGATGCTTCTATTCTCAAGCAGGCGCAGAAGTCTTCCGAAGACGACGACGATGGCGATGAGGATCCACGCTCTACCAACAATCGCACTGTTCACCCGTCCGGCCGAAGTAATCTTCAGGACACGGGAGTGTATCAGTCGGACTACGGTGGCCAGCAACAACAAAGTCAGCCAGGACAGGCTCACCCGCAACAGCGCATGCATCCTCACTCGCAGCGCGCGGCGTTGCAAGCAACTCCAGGCACTCCGATGCGGTCTCAAACCTCTTTCCCCAAGTCGTCACCCGCTGCGAACTACTCCCGTGGCATGCAAATGGAATCCAACGAAAGCATTGATTACTCCCAAGAGGGCGCCAAGGACCTTAAGCCGCCGCATTCGTACGCTCAGCTGATTGGAATGGCCATTCTCAGCACCCAGGAGCAGCAGATGACACTCAATAACATTTACAAGTGGATCATGGCCAACTATGCCTTCTACCGTTTCAATACTGGTGGCTGGCAAAACAGCATTCGCCACAACTTGAGCCTAAACAAGGCTTTCACCAAGATTGCGCGCCGCACAGACGAACCTGGCAAAGGTATGAAGTGGATGATTGAGCCTACTGAGTATGACAACTTCGTACAGCAAGGTATGAAGGGTTGCAGACGACCTAACCCTATACCTGGAACTCAAAGCACCATGGCATCGCCCACAAGTCCAATGGATCGGCCTAGGGGTGCCAAGAGGGAAGAAGATCTAACTCCTCCTCTGAACTCGTACCGCCCTCCGTATCCGACGGCAATGGAAGCCTATACTCCAGACCGCGGTTCAAGACAAATGGCAAATGCGCCCATGGAAGCCAACGCAGGTCTTGGTTTGGAGAGTAATGGGCTGGTAGACTATGACTATCCGCATCGAGCCACACCTCGTCACGGTATGAACGGCCTCAATGCAATTGCACACGCTGCCGGATCGCCTCCAGCACTGTACGTGAATGATGAGGGCCGCGTTGGTCCTCTCGACACGCCTTTCCCACTTCGCCCCTCTCAGCGCCTGGCTCCTCCAAGCACGCTGCGACGCCCTAGCGACTTCATTCAATTCAGCAGCCCAGCTCCGTTTTGGAAGATGGAAGGCTTGGTGGGTAGCACTCCATTCAAGCCCTTCGATCTCAGTCCCCTCAAGACACCATTCCCAGCATTGAAGAAGTGTGAAGGTGAGGAGAAGCAGGCAGCCGAAGAGGATGAAGAGGTCGATGAAGACGATGACGAGGACGAGGAGCAGAGGTCGTCCATGGACAGAGGCACTTCCGAGGTCGCAAAGGATGCTGAACAAAAGCCGAAAGGCAGTCCCATCATCGGATCCAGCAGTCCGCCGCTTCGTCCCACATCTGGAAATCCGCTGGAGGCAAGCCCAACTGTGAGCAGACCCGCGACCGCCGTTGCCAAGACTCTAAGCCAGATGTCTCATGGAGAGCATGAAAAGACCCCTCCGAGTATCAGTGGCTCTGCGCCTCCCGCCGTGCAACAGCACACTCCACCGACCACAGCCAGCGCTTCTTCTCAGCCCGCGGTCAGAGCACATGAATTGCCTCACACCTCCGTCGCGAGCAATTTCGAGACTGCTCGACCAGCCGTCAATGGTATTTACAGCAGCCATTCGTACACGAACAACACCGCGCCTCAGACTAACGTCTTCCATGTTGCTGACGACGGTGAAGATGAAGGCATCGATCTGGTCAAGTAAAGTTTTCCCATTCTGCCTGCCACGTCCTTGTCCTTGAAATTGACTCTTTTTTCTTTGCAGGGGCTTCCAACCCATCGGCGCTTTCCACCAGCGTAACCATCTCGCAATGGGTAATCAACGTTTGGGACATGTTGGTCCCGCTCCAGCTTTCGGCCGCTAGCAGCAGCACATCAGCCCGGACATGGACGACGTGTTTGTAGCACCACGAGCGATTCCGAAGGATGAGTCGATGACGAGTGTAAGGAAGATTAAAAGTGAGGAGCAATTTTACTCGGCATGATGGAAGCGTTGCTATGTTCAAGGTGCTGTTCGACAGTATTGAACCAAGTATGTTCATGTCATCAATCAGGCGGGTATGCTAGACGGCTAGACATGAGAGATGGTGATGGTGAAGAGCGGTCTGAGCATCTCATTAGTAGCGAGGCAATGCAGCAAAGAGATGATACCTTTGTCGGAAAGGATACTATTTGCAAGGCAACTCTGATTTGGTAATGCCCAGGGTTTCTGTCGTTGGTAGTCCGACTGCACAATATTGAAGCTTCACATCTGTTGCATAACTTTCTGCCAGCCATGTAGCATCACCAAGACAAAGCAGATACTCCTGCTCCGGAGATTACCACAGATTGAGAATCATCCTTAGTGTTCCGCCCATCATATTCGTTGTTAGTGATTGAAGGTGACTTACTATACTGGCTACTGACGGCGAAAGCTGCCACTTGAGATCCCGAAGCGAATCAACTGTTATGAGTACTGAAACGGAAAATCGTGCATGCAGAAGAAGGAAAGACCGCCTAAGTTCATCATGGTAGTCTTCACTCGGTGCCGTGTAAGTAGTATACACCCGCAAAGCCGTCGCATGTTCAGGAGAGCTCTGGCGTGATGGCACCTGATCAGATGTGGCCGCGGCCACTGCCCGCTCCCGCTTCAATTTCAGAGCAGCTTTTCCACGCATTGGTCCATTTACTCGACCTCGCCCTTCTTGGCATCCTCGAAGTTCTCACCCTCAACGAGGTCGGGTATTTCATCATCATCGTCGTCCTTCTTATCCTCACCGTCGGCTCCCTTCTGCATGCTCTGGTAGCTCTCGGCCAGCTTCCGTAGGGAGGCTAATGAGTCTGGGCCGAGCTGGTTGAGAATGCCGGGCACGAGCTCGGTAAGCTCCTTGTCTTCGCCGGCACCGTATATGGCGAAGGTGTTGGATGGGACCGAGGCGTGCACTGCTGGCGTGTAAGTATTCCTCCAGACTGCGCCAGCAAGCGCGTGTATGGGTACTCACCCTTTGGCGCGGAGAAGTGAATTACGTTGCCGTCTGACTTAAACATGTTGACCTCCTCAATCGCCTGGATGGGCTGCACGTTCATCTTCTTGAGAGCGCCCTGCAGCTTCTTGTCGTCGGTGCCCGAGTTTCTCTGAACCTTTTTGACCTTTCGGCGCGGGGTTCCCTTGCCTCTGTAAATTCACCAAGTCAGACCAGTTTCCATTTCGTTCAGCTGCTTTTTGCCTGTGCCAGCTCTTTTCTCTGCATTGACTTCGCCGTTGGCGGGATTGTGAAAGGGGATTGTAGTTGGAATATGGACTGGGCATGTGATCGAGCTTGGAGCCGTGTGCGAGAGGCGGAGCGGCGTAGCAGCGGCGCGGAATTGCACGACGTGATGCGACACGGCGGAAAAAGATGATATGCTTACCCTGCGATACAGTTAGCACACGGCCGCATTGAATTGAAGTCGAGCCTGCTCGCGCTCGCAGCCGTAGCTACAACATCGAGCTTGGGGCAAACGCACCAATGCGCACAGCATTCTGCATGCGGGCCAGCTTCTCGTGATCCATAATGGCGGTGATAGATGTGGTCGGGATCGGTGGTGATGGGAAGCAGGTGCTGTCGTTGCGTGCGAGCGTCCTTGGCACGGGTCTAAGAAACTGTTGAATTTCTCGCAGTATTTATCATCACGCGTAGAAACGTTCACCCCCCTCGACTGCTCTAACGACTCAGCATACTACATCTACCAAGGTAGTACACAGTGCAGACTTTCATTGAGATTCCCGCGTTGTCTACGGCATCTGAACGCATCGGCGAAGAATGCCCCGCCGACGCGAGCCTTTGGCCTTCGCCTGTCCCTGTCTACCGGATAGATACGTATCCTGCTAGACTGCAGGCCTTTCATCGCTGAATGTTATGTTGGTGCGTCGAGACGCTGTATCGACATTACGATTACTGCTGGATATCCTTAAACTGCTCCTCGGTCCACTCCCAAAGCTCTTTTGCCAAGTCTTCCTTCTGGGCATACCAGAAGCTGCCGCCATTGCGGTTGCCGACTGGTTTCCAGTAATGGGACATTCGGACCACCTCCTTATTGCTAGTTGCAGCCCACAGTGTGTTCTTCGCACCACCAGGGACGTCAGTGAGCATTGACTTGGCAAGCGGCAAAGTTATTCGCATGAACGGGTTGCTCTCTTGCTGAGCGGCATACAGGTCTGTGATAATGACACCAGGATGAACACTTGTCGCCGTGATCTGGGGATAACGTCTCTGCAATTCGCGTGCGTGCAGGATATTGGCCAGTTTTGATTGTCCGTATCGTCTGAAGGTGTGATAAGGCTCCAACGCGTCATCCCCGGAGCAAACATATGGCCCATTGAGCTCACGTTGATTACACGAACATCCGAACTGGGTTCCTCAGCCGTCTTCAACAGAGTGGGCAGAAGCAATGTAGTCAACAATGCGTGTCCTACGTGATTGGTCCCGAACTGAATCTCGTAGCCGTCTTTGGTTCGAGACCACATAATGCCTTGGAAGAATTTTAGTCTGGTGTCTTCAAGTCAGACTCCGTATGCGCAGCTTACCAGCATTGTTGATGAGGAGATCGAGGCGGTCAGAGCGTCGCTTGACCTCAAAGGCAGCCTCTCTGACGGACTGAAGAGTGGTGAGGTCTAAATGAATGAACGAGATGTTGCTCCCGGGCACTATCTTCTTGATCTCATCGATGGCAGCTTCGGCCTTGGAAGCTGTCCGAGCAGCGAGGAATATCTCCTTGGGGTTGTGCTTCGCCAGTTGCATAACCGTCTCTTTGTTGCCTACATGTATCGAAGCATGTCAGCAGGTTAGCAGATGGTGCGACTGGTGAGGTTGATGGTGCATGACATACCCCCTGTAATCAGAATCGTTTTTCCTTCTAGGTTTGGAATAAGGTATCCTTGTCTGGATCAAAAGACCTGCCGAACAACGATTCAAACATTTTCCCGAATGAAAGTGACGTGTGTCGATTGAAAGGTCTGTTTAAATGTAAGTTGTCTGTGCACATTCCCCCTACTAGATAGATACTGGCAAGCTATACCCCAGCTACTAGTCAAAGTTTGGTAAGCAGCGGTCTCCATACCCGTCTCTGCTTGCGCTTCCACCGACAGAACGATGCCAACACAGCTTACCCATGCTCGAGCCGCTCGCGCGGCGCAGTAGAGGTCCCTACCGAATCGACAAACACCGGTCAAAGCTATAGTTGTATACACGATGCCCGCAAACAACAGCCGACCGTACCGCGGAGTCCTCCTTCGATAGCTGGCGTTGCATCGTGCTGGTTGGCGAACGTAGCGGACCATGTCCAACGATGGCGACGTCCACTCAGCATGTTCCGGTGCCGCTCCGCGGTCTACTGCTGCCGCAGATGTGAGCTTCACGCCGCGCAGCTCGCCGCACGAGTCCCGGATCCCGCGCTGGAAGAGGAAAAGCAGCCAGAGTCCCAGCAACAGCGGCAGCAACAGCGCCAGTGGCAGCATGCATGACACTCCGATAAGCGACAGAGCCAAGGGAAAACGGGTCAGCTCTTACGATGCGGGTGAGGGCAGCAGCCGCGCCAGCACTCCAGCTTTGCCGAAGAAAACTGGCGGCTTCCTGCTGGACTCTGCTTTTGCAAATGGCCATCCTGCCGGCCAGGGGCGAGTTGATCGCCGCTCTCACCGTCAGGGCAATATACAGGCGGACAAGCGAAAGCTCGCCACAAAACGTGGCTCTGATGTCTCTTCCAACCGCAGCTCTCCGCTCGCACGGGAGCTCTCCAGAGATCCGAAAATTTCCTCTGGACGAGCTCCCAACGCCCGTCCACCTAGTATGGATCCGGCGCAGCTTGTGCAGATGGCGCTTAGTCTGAGTGAGAGCCGGCGACGTCATGTGAGCAGCACGCTGCCGATGCCCATCTCGCCAGCGGGAACCCGACGTGTGGTCTCTGGGCTGACCCCTGGGAGCAACTTGCTGCAACCAAATTCGTCTAGTGCTGGCCGTACAAGCTACTCAAATGGTGAGTGGGAACACTCGACACCAATCTCCCAGAGATCGAGTCAACAGTATAGCGACAATGTTCCGATGGCAGCCAATGGTTTTGAAAATCCTGGATTCACATTCTCACCGGCGACATTGTCTCGGGCGGAAAAAGCTCGCAGATATTTTGAGTTGGCAAAAGAACATCGAAGGCTTTTGGAGCATCTGCCTCCTTTGAAGACGGATTCATCCGCTCCAGGGAACTATTCGGTGAAAGCTAGGAGTAGTCCAGGGAGCGCACATTACGACATGAGTCGTATTCCCTCTAACACTACTGTCAAGCGTAGTCTTGGTCGGCCCTACAACCCTCTACAAGCCTTGCGAAACAGACGTCTTCGGAATAGAGAAAGGCGGCCCTTGACAGCACCGCCAGATACATGGCAGGAAACCAACAGGATCAAAGGGTGGATCGATGGCGTGGAAGCAGCCTCCAAAGAGCCGTCGTTTCGGCCTGGAGAGGATCAAGTTCGGCTACCGACCTTTTCAGGAGAGACGGAGGGTGGAGACTTGGTCCGCTCAGATGTTGCAAAGCGACATCGCAGAAATGACACTGTCAACTCCGTCATCACTCGGCCAGAGAACGGATGGACGATCGAGCCTGCTGAATTGCTTGCTGATACATACTGGCTGGAAAAAGATGACAACAAGACCATTGTCGAGGACAGGCATGGCAGTCGTATCTTTCCGAATCGAGTGCGCCTTAGCGTAGAAGTTGCGCGTCCTAGCAAAGAGTCTGAACGCCGCAACGAGTACAATCAAGAAAGACGTGGCGTACAAGACGATTCTGAAGATGGTGATCGAACGAGAACTCGTCGCAGGAATATGATGTCCATGCCTGGCCGTCTTCGTCGAGGCCATCCCAGCAGATCGGCAAGCTTAACGAGCAGTTCTAGTAACGAAGGACGAAAGCCTCCCGCTTTTCAACTTGGGGACAGCGAAGGTGGTAATGAAAATATTGGCCCGCTCGAAAGGCACATGAAGAAAATGATAACAGAGGAGGATAGGGGAGAGTTGTCGTCTCCTGAAGTCGTGTCGCCCGATCATTGGGCTTCGAGACAGACTCAAATCCCGAATGCACAGAATGATTACGACATAACAGCCGATGGGTCCATCTCGAGAGTCAATGGCCGTCTGTCTCTTGATACTCAGCAGCACAGACGGGCGAGATCTGCGGACGGAAGGTTTGGCTCTGTCAATCATGGGTTCCCGGCGACGGACGACCTGGCATCTAACAGCACAATGTCACCCAGAGTATCCAATGCTGCTGCAGTGGAGCTTTCCTCGCCAATGAACAAGCGGGTAACTGGAAGAGAGCAGAAACTCAAAGGCTCCAATCTTCCCATCTTCCGATCACGGAGCAAGGAGCGAAACAAGATAGAGCATAATGACTTCGCTGACAATTCTGGCACTCAGTTGTCACCCGTGTTGAGTTCCGAGTCAGCGTACATGCCGGGAAGATCAAGTTTGGACTCCAGTCGGCCGTTACAGATGATGCGCAAAGGCACGAACGAAAGTAACGCGAGCAGTATGCGCCGTACAAACACCGCCACAACCATGGGAGACGGGTCCATCAAGGATTCTGCTAATGCTGTGGGTCGTCGCTTGGGCCGCATAGGGGAGCTTGTAAGGAACGAAGGCACCCGCCTCGGTGACAGATTCAGGGGTGGCCGCGATCGTGAGACTGCCCTCAACCTGTCCAGAGCACCATCAGACATTTCCGACTCGGAGGACATCGGACACTCCAGCAGGCTATCAAGCAATGGGTACACAGATGGCGGAACCAGCCCACGGCAATCACTCGACCGCAATGGTTCAAAGCCAAAGTATCATACCTCTGGCCTGCCCAGCTTCAAGTCTCCAGCTGGAAGAGATGGTAGCGTAGCTGAGAACTCCACATCGGAGAATGATTTGCGTGGCGCGCCAGCGCGGTCTCGCCTGCAGACTGTGCGAGCTGTTCCCTCCAACCTCCCGGTCCCACCGACCATCAATATTCCAGAAAGGGATAGCGTTTCAGACTCAGATGCTCCTGCTGCTCAGGCCAGTGGCATTCGTCCCAAATCAGTTTCGCAAACGCATTTGTCCTTCGGGACATCTCCAGCCACCAGGAATGTTGAAAGACGCGGCAATATGACCTCGGGTCACGAAGGAAAAAGGCATTGGAGCATTTCAGACCAATCACATCAAAACGTGCCTCAGCTGGTCAACAAACTCACAGCTCGAGACATAGCTCGTGTTCGAGCACTCCTCCTTGCTTCTGGAATCAAAGCACAAGAGATATATAACAAGTCCGATGCCGCTCGTGATGCTCCATTGCCGCTAATTTCCAAAGTAGCGGACATCACTGGCCATAATCTCGACGGCTTGACTCGCAAAGAGGAAAACCTCGTCGCTGGGCGCCTGCTGTCCGAGACGCTCTCATCCACTCTGTCTCAATTCGAGAAGACTCTCGAGTATTTCCAAAGCACGACGGTCAAAGAACTGGGGACACAGCTCAACGATCTGTCACATCGAGCCGCTGATCAGCTCACGAAGCTAGTGCATGAGACATCTGATGAGGCCGATGCTTTCAACGTGGAGCTTACAACGAAGCAACCGCAAGAAGTCAAGCGGGTTGATGAAGCCGTGGACGAAATGTTTCGGCAACGCCGAAGACAATTCAGGTTAGTGCGCAGGACGGGCTTCAAGATGCTTGAGTGGTTAGTATTGGGTGTTATGTGGTGGGTGTGGTTCATCGTGGTCCTGTTCAACACGGTCAGGAGGGGCGCTGTTGCAGTCCTGGTGGCGCTGAAATGGCTACTGTGGTTTTGAACAAACCGCCGAAGTGAGAGGGAGAGGGAGTCAGGTTTTTTTTTTTCCCCTGAACAAATTTGCTAGTGATACCCCAAAGCATATAGCGAGCGCTCGGCGCATCTTCACCATCGTCAATCTCATCTTCGCATGATTGTTGATTCAACCTTGTGCAAGAAAGGCCACTCATGACATTTGTGGTGATGTTGAATTATACATCTTGATTGCATTGACTAAAGCGGAAGTTGCATCCGACTCCACAAATACGCCGACGTCACCCGGAAAGCGAAGACATGAAGACATCTGTTGTGGCTGGGAAGCTCGCTCGAGTTTGCATTGACCACAACGTTTGTCATAGTCTCCAAAAAATTTAACATCACGGCCAAAAGCGGACTCATCAAAGTCCCCGCCGCCGTCATGAAAGCTTTCTTGAGCACACTGGCAACCAAGCCGGCAGTACACTCGCAAATCCGCCGGACAAACCATTTGAGATTGTTCTCCAAGTCTGCGCCAGCAAGACGGCACAATGTACCGGATTTGAACGACAAGACTTTGCTCAAGAACCAGAGCTATATCAATGGCAAATGGGTGGATGCGGGCTCCGGCAAGACGTTCGAAATACACGATCCATCTACTGGAGATGTGATTGGAACTATGCCTGAGATGAACAAGAATGATGTCAATGAGGCCATTGAAGCTGCGTCAAGGGCGTTCGTGTCGTTCAAGAAAACTACGGGTCGTGAAAGGGCGAAGCTGTTGAGGAAGTGGTGCGTTTGCGAGACCCGACGACAAGATTTGCTAGAGCTCTTAGCTACGACTTTCTATGAGTCAACAAGGAACCATCAGAGCTAGGGTGCGGACATATCGCTAACGGCACTTGTTATTCTAGGTACAACCTTGTCATTGAGAATAGCGAAGACATCGCAAAGCTAATCACATGGGAGAATGGCAAGCCCTTCGCTGATTCGAAGGGCGAGGTCTCCTATGCTGCGAGCTTCTTCGATTGGTTTAGTGAGGAAGCTCCTCGGTATGTGTAATTTCGAACCTTTCATATAATGATCACTCGCTGATCACAGCCCTCCACTAGGGTCTACGGAGACACTATTCCAGCAAGCGTTGCAGGAAACCGTGTCTATACGGTCAAGGAACCTGTAGGAGTCTGTGAGTGGACCTTGGTTGCGGTATCTTCTTGTGAATCGTCGGCTAATTTGAGTTTGAGGTGGGCTCATCACCCCCTGGAACTTTCCGGCGGCCATGATCACTCGCAAAATTGGTCCTGCACTCGCCGCGGGCTGCACAGTCGTTGCAAAGTCACCTGGCGAGACTCCTTTCACGGCAGCGGCACTCATTGAGCTAGGCCACCGTGCTGGGATTCCGGTCGGCGTGATTAACATAGTAACAGCTTTGGAGAACACCGTCGAAGTCGGAGAGGCCATCACTTCGTCGAACGACATCAAGAAAGTCAGGTAAGGTTATCGAGCGGTTCTATTCTACCTGCATCGAAGCTGACGCTGCATAGCTTCACTGGATCTACTGGTGTTGGAAAACAGCTCATGAAGCAGTCTGCGGACAGTCTGAAGAAGCTCTCCTTTGAGCTCGGCGGCAATGCACCGTAAGCATCTGCCTTTCACCGTTGGAAGTCAGTGCTAACAAGTCTCAGGTTTATTGTGTTCGACGATGCAGACCTCGAAACGGCTGTGAACGGCGCGATTGCGAGCAAGTTTAGGAGTAGTGGCCAAACTTGCGTATGCGCCAACAGAATCTACGTGCAAAAGGGCATCTACGACAAGTTCGCCCGGGCCTTCACTGAGAAAGTCAAGAACTTCAAGGTTGGATACGGTTTCGACGAGGGCGTTACACATGGTATGTGGTGGGTATGTTTCAATCTGAGATGGATGCTAACTGTTCCAGGTCCATTGATCCACGACAGAGCCGTTAGTAAAGTGCAAGCCCACGTTGAAGACGCTGGTACGTCAGGATCAGATGAAATAGCACATGCAGGAGCTGACATTCCGCAGTGAACAATGGAGGCACGGTTCTGGCTGGTGGACAAGCACTCCCAGATCTTGGGCCAAACTTCTACTCACCAACAGTCATTCGGGACATGAAGAATACGATGAAGATTGCCTCTGAGGAAACTTTCGGCCCAGTCGCCGCGCTATTCCCATTCGACACCGAAGCAGAGGTTGTGAAGCTCGCCAACGATGCTGATGTCGGTCTGGCTGGATACTTCTTCTCCAAGGATATCCAGCGATGCTACAGAGTGGCCGAAGCACTTCAGTTTGGTATGATTGGAGTCAACACTGGCTTGATTTCAGATCCAGCGAGTCCGTTTGGAGGTGAGATATACATCTCTTGTGATCATAATCGCAAACGCAGCAGCTAATTAGTCTTGCAGGCGTGAAGCACTCTGGTTTTGGCAGGGAGGGATCGAAGTATGGCATTGACGAGTATATGACTGTGAAGACAATGACGATCGGCGGCATTGGGGAGCTCCAAGGGTCGTCCTAGTGTACGAAAGAGTTTGTTCCGTGAACGCTCACCAAAATCTGGCGAGATGCAAGCGCTGTGACGAATTTTCGTTCGGCAGAGACGATGTCGCCCGAGAAGAGAAAGGCCATTTGGATCAGCGGGACCCCATTGCTTAGTAGAGCCCATCGTAATATCTGGGAGAGCAGGATGAAGTGCTCGGTGAGGCTACCTCAAGCATCGCGAGCGAAGTCATTTCGCAAATTGCTTTCTACCTTACATTAAAAAACAATTATCCGTCCCACATGTTTCTTCGCATGCAGCTTCGAAGCTCCGCAACTTCAGAAGCTGTAAACATAAATACCAGGTAATGTCACGAACTCGCCTTGGTCGATCATTGCAGCAACGTGGCTACGTCTGCCACAGATGCAAACTTGCTACCCACGTGCAGCACCAGAGCGTGCGTGCCTTTCACAGCACGCCACGACCGCAACAGAGCTTGCTTAGTCTTCTGGAAGAGCGGGGATATGTGCACCAGATTGCCGGGTACAGACCACATCTCCACGCATCGCATATCATTGCGACCGACTGACGGGACGCTGCGATAGGGACCGCAATGTGCTCGACCGCTTGCTGCAGACGCGTCCCGTCGGCTTCTACGCGGGCATCGACCCGACCGCGCCCTCGCTGCATCTCGGCCACCTGCTGCCGCTAATGGTGCTGTTCTGGCTACACCGCCACGGTCACCACGTCGTCAGTCTGCTCGGCGGCGCGACAGCCAAGGTCGGCGATCCAAGCGGGCGTTTGATCTCGCGTGCGGCGACTACGGCAGCGACCATTGACGCCAACTTCAACGCGCTAAATACCCAGTTGGGCGGACTCTGGGAGAATGTGCTGCGATATGGGCAGCGGCATGGCGATCAGGCGGCCGGAGGTGGACGGCGTGAGCTGTTGAACAATGCGCAGTGGCTGGACGGTTTGAGCATTCTCGACTTTTTGCGCCTGCTGGGCAATGGCATGCGGCTGGGTGCTATGCTGGGACGAGATACGTGAGTGCCTCTGGACGGGCAGTGGCTGAGCGTGCAGCTGAATCATTGTTGCAGGGTTAAGAACAAGATGGACAAGGGCGACGGCATGTCCTTTGCCGAATTCACATATCCGCTGTTGCAGGGCTGGGACTGGTGGCAGATGTACGAGGACCGGGCTGTTCAGGTTCAGATTGGCGGAAGTGATCAGTACGGCAACATTATTGCTGGCATCGATGCGGTCAAGTACATCGCGCATAGTCGACCGGCCTCGCCAGACTACAAGACATGGCTAGATGGCGAGGGCCGCCTCAAGGATGAGCGGGCACCTATGGGATTGACAGTACCTTTGCTCACTACGGCCAGTGGTGAAAAGTTTGGAAAAAGTGCTGGGAACGCCGTCTGGCTGGACCGTTCTCTCACGTCCTCATTTGATCTATACGGCGTGAGTAGCCCAGCAAACGTATATGTCTACACTCACATGGCTGATCACCCCTTAGTTCCTGCTGGGCTCGTCAGACGCAGATGTCGAGCGATATCTCAAACTGTTCACATTTGTCCCGCTGCCGGAGATCGCTTCGGTCATGCAAGAACACCAAGTAAATCGCGGGAAACGCAAAGCTCAGCATTTGCTCGCCGGAGAGGTGCTCGAGCTTGTCCATGGCCCTCAAGAAGCCGCGAAAACGCGTGCCGAGCACCAAGCCATGCGAGCTCCCAGCCTGTCAACTCTTACGAAGCTAGCAAGCCCTCAAGGTGAACTGACATCTGGTGTGAAGTCTACACAAGCCGCGCAGCGTATACAACTCCCTCGCTCTCTAGTACATGATGTCCCCTTCGCTCGCATCTTGTTCCATGCCGGGCTTGCACCTACGAAATCCGAGGCGACGCGGACTATTGCTAAAGGAGGTGCATATGTTGCAGTTCCCGCTGACTCCTCCACAACATCAGAGGGCATAAACTTTGTGCCCATTGCTAGCGGGCGGCCAGCCGATGCGCAAGATCATGTTATGGACGGCTTGCTGATCCTTCGGCTTGGGAAATGGAAGGTCCGTGTGATTGAAGTTGTGGAGGGATAGGTGCAAGATGAATCTGTACGATAGATAACGTTCTTCCAAAAAGGACAATGTACAACTCTGTCACGGTCGATTGGTCGGCCTTTCAGTTTAGCGTCTGGCGGCAGATGATGCGACTCAATTGATTCTTCGCTCACCAGCACCCGAAGGAGAAAGTCATGACTCTGCCCTTTGTGACATACTCAATTCCAAGAGATTACCATGAATGCGACTTCCATTGGTGCAGAGATGTAGCCTCGCGAAACCGACCACCCAAAAGTGTGCGAAGAACTTTTGCTATCTTCTTGTCTACTAGCATTATGTCTGTGCTGGAGCTCCCTGGGAAGAGCATGATTTCGCATATGGGATACACCTTTCTTGGTTGCATCAAGGCTCGGACATGCCATTATGCCTTGCTGTTCATCTTAAACTTGTTCAATGGCTTGCCTCGAACTCCAACTGTAAAGGTTCGTGGAGTTAGTGCCAGCCTTGAGTAGTGGAGTTGGGAGAGTCTGCGCCAGAAATTGCACTTCCTTCCAAAACACACTTACCATCGATCTTAAACAGCGCGCCTTGGTACCTCATACTCCACGGGTACTTCTCGGGCTCTTCCTCCGCAGCTGAAGTGATGAAGAGCTCGGTACCACAAAACGCCGGGCAGGTGACGCAGCGAGTAGGCAGCCGAATCTCAGCGACAATCGTGCCGTTTTGGTCCAATCGAAACACTTTCCCGGTCCCATGACAGGCGACCCAAATGAACCCATCTTCGTCTTGACAGTGACCATCTGGCACTCCACCTTCGACTGGGCAGGTGAAGAAGACCTTCCCTTCAGAGAAGGAGATGGCGCCTGTTGCAAGGTCATAAGGATACGACATTATCTTTCCGGAAGGGGAGTCAGTGAAGTACATGGTCTTGCTGTCCAATGTCCAGGATATGCCATTTGGGATGGTCACACTTTCTTTAACCCTGTGCAGGTTGAGGTCCGGGTCTAATCGGAACAGAACACCTTCATCCGTGAAGTTCGATCCAACGAGTGCTGGGTCGTTCATAGCGCCGACAAAGAATCGCCCCTGGACGTCGACCGCTCCGTCGTTGGATCGCATTCGTTCTTGCTTGTTCTTGCCAGCACGAGGTTTTCCGCCGCCATCATCTTTGCGTTCTTCGTCGGTCCAACATTGCTTGATGATGCGATGCTCACCTGTAATGCGATTGAACAAGCCGTAGCCACTCTTTCCGCCAAAGATGAAATCTTCGTTGTTGTTCTCGATATCTGCCGTGATTCCAATGCTATACTTGAGAGGCCACTCTTTGTGTGAAGGAGGACCCTTGTCAAGATCTATAGTGTGCTACACGAGAGAAGAAAAGGAATATCAGTGCATGTCTGGCCGTTATGTGCTCACGATTGCATTAAATACCAATTTCTCTTGGACAATGTCGACGAACCGGAGCTCATTCCTCGAAGGTTCGAAGAATGGAGCCTCACCCAAGCCACAAGACAAATCGAGATAAGGCTCGGTGATCGTGTAGGTTTTGACTCCAGCCATGGTGGACTAGATGATGGTGCGACACTTGATGAATAACGTATGAATGTGAAGCGCGGAGCTTCTTGAGGTGAGGTCAAAAGGCACGGTCAATCCTTCCAGCCCCACTTTGCTCCCAACAAATTCACGACAAACACAATGCAAGAACAACCACGATTATGATCGTTCAATCACGTCAATCTATATGTACTCCCGGGCGTAGGTTCGTCGCCATTTTGAGCAATGGGAGCTCGCCCCTGTATTATCATTCGCCTACGCGTGTGATGGTCCTGTACTCCTGCATGAATTGACGGAAGCTGTCATCTTTCTCCTGCGGGGGTAAGAGTGGTCAACATTCATGAACCCTTACAGAGACCAGATTCTAAGAACGGAACTCTCCGCTGACATGCGATAGTGATTACTTCTTCACATCCTTTTCAGGGAGTCGCTCCCGTTATTTTAGCACACGCCTTGCGTCTTTAGCACGCGCTTTGCGTGCGAACGCACCACTCAACCTTGGTACCGCAGTACACACTTAAAGTGGATCATGATTGGAAGCAGGTGCAGCCGTGGACTACGGAGGACACAACCTTGTACACACATCTGAGCGGTTAGCCACATCATGCCATTGGCTGCCTTTTGGACGAATACATCAGATTCAAACGTCTTGACGAGTATAATTAGCAAGCCTCACGGAACGACAGACCGTCGTCCCCGGCCGTTAAGGTAAGTAACCACATGGAACTAAATCCTGCCTACTAAGTAAGGTACGAAGACAACAACAGAACTAGAGGAAGCCGAACTTTCTGACGTGCATTTACTGCGGTACCGAGCGGCGAGCATGATATGCAGCGAGGCGGCCTACCAGCATGCACGCTAATTCCTTCGACGTGAACATGCACTATCCCACGCGCGCGCGTAATCAGCCTCCTACGCCCGGACTTGGACGCATGACGTGGGCACTTCACTATAGCAAGTGTGATGAGGGTAGAAAGATACTCCCATGTTATTATGATATGGTAGAAAGATACTCCGAGTCGTCATGTCCACCATAGTCTGTTGGCAAGAGGTACGAGGATCGAATGTGTAGCATGCGAATCGGGATGACATTGAACTGATCCTGTGGATTCATGCGAAAGCAAGGATCCCTGCATGTACGAGGCCATCATTGACGATTCTGGATCCCATCGTTGTGCAGCCCACGTTTCCCCGAAACCTAGTACCCATGACACTGCTTGGAGATCTTGTCAAACCTCAAAACGGTGCCGGTGCATGGTCAACTGTGAAGAGGGTCTGTCGTGAACAAGTTACACCGGACCATGTGAACCCCGAGCGCCCGAAACTGGGCATGACTGGCTTAGGAAACTGGCAAGTGGCGTCTCGTTCCTTGAGTCAGTTGTGCTTGCTGCTTGTCCATGGTGTTGCCAACCCTCTACACATACCATCGGAAATGAACGGATCAGCCGTTAAGAGCGCACACGGAACTCGCACTCACAGCACCAGGTAACCATGATCGCGAAGCGCCCGGCTAGCAGCATACACAATCCAGACTCTAGTTAACAGCGGCATCGCAAAGGAAGCCGCTGTCTGACATTTGTCGTGATGAACTGATAATGCAGACTCTACTCTGAAGTCTGTAAGCGATTGTGAAGGGAAGATTACACGAATTCATCAATCCCCTAACGGGACAATTGCGTACCCAGCATGTTCGTGCCACGTGCGATCCGGTAGCACTTCCCTTTTCGATCAACTCCCGATTCCCGAGTTAGCGTGGTTTGTGATGCAAGGCGATCCTTCATGGAACTGTGGAACACTATGGACGGGGGATCTGGTAGGTGGCCATGGTTCTCCATCAATTGAGCCCCGTAATGTGTGCTAAATACCTGCTTTAAGATGTTCGTGGGTGAGCAATGTTAATCTTCGCGAATGGCGAGTCTGTTGTCGGCGATGACAGCTGCCGCGATCAAGAATCCCGGCACTGCTGCTTTCTAGTTGACTGAAAGCGGGAGTGTCTCCGGAGGCAGTGTCACGATCGGTTGCGATGCATCTTTCCGAATCACAATAATCCTGCTCATTGTTTGCGTATAAGGTTGTGCTAGTACCTATCTTCCGGAATTTTCCTCCGCGAGTGTCGCATCTTGGAAACCTTCGTCTTGCAAGCTTTTCCATTGCTAGCGTCCGCCGTCAACAGTCGCTGGTAATCTGTTTAGAGTTGGAGCCTCAGCTGTGAAATTTGGAAGATGTGGCGGCATGACGAGACGCACAGCTGCATGAAGCACCTCATCACACAAGAAAGAAACGACCCGCTCAATTGCCATCGAAAAGTATTGAAGTGTATGGACCAATTTAAAAAGAGATGCCAGCCTGGTGTATTGATTGCCGCGAATGGTGATGTCGCCAACGGGGTGACGGCCGACAAGGTCGGCGAACCGCCGTTTTGGTCATTGTACAGTAGACTGTAGAACCGCACTTGCGGGTAAGGTACAGGACCTCGGGACGGTAGACTGATCCACATGTGAAGCCGCGAGCCAAGTTATCGGGTCCACCTTGCGAGCAGAGGCTTGCCAGGAACAGTTGGAGGCTTGCAAGGTTGCACAGCCCAGCGGTGCGAGGCAGCGGGTGGCCCGACAGACCAAATCTTACATCTCGTGCACTCAGGGGCTGCTGATCGAAGAAGAAGTTCGGCCTGGTCGTTTTTTCCCTCCTTGCTGCCCAACCTGTCGTCCGCGGCTTCTCTTCTCGGGAGGGACGGGACGTCGACTATCACGCAAGCGACCGAATCAGCCAAGAATTCGGCTAGAGTCTGCGTCCAGGCTCCGCACATGTGCCGTGGACCAACTGAATCGCAAACTCACCAACGGAACGACGATCCCTCAGGAACGGTCGGTGTGCTCCGTCTGCATGAGGTGCTTGACAGGCTCCGGCGCGCATGGGTGGTACATGGCTCACCGAGCGTGCTGACTGCGGTGTATATTTCTAGAAGGCGAGCGCGAGCTCTGCCGGGAGCGGCAACGTGGAAGGGATTAAATTGCATGGCAGTCGTGTGCCAGTAATACCCATGGGGATGATGGTCGTCATGCCCTTGGTGGATGTGCGCTCTCCTTGTTTACGGCACCATAACAAGGGCCAGGGCCGCCAGACGACCAGCAAACGCTATTCGACATGATGTGGCTCGAGCTGCCCTCTGAGCGCGGGATTCGCAAAGCTACCAGACCAGCGCTGTGCACACTGCAGCCTGCAGACCACAGTCCACTTCCTCCTGTGCTAGCGGCTCGCGTGTACGTGCAGGAAGCGCTGCCAGCACATGTCTTGACCCAGCGGCGCCGCAGTGGCCACTGAGCCAAGTGTGAAGGGCTGCATCATATGCCGCAAGTGAGCACTGAGCACACACGGCATCGGGGGCTTGATCGCCAAAGTCTGTAAGGAACGCTAGCCAACGTCCAAGGCTCGTGCGCGGAGAGCATCCGCGAGACTACATGCCTGGGCTGGCAGGCCTGCCGTGGGTGACCCCTGCTCTCTATTTGATCATTTCGAGCAGGCAGTGGCCCGATGAGCACACTACCAGGCGTAGCTCGCAGCATCGCTGTGCGTAAGGTTATAACCTCGCGACACCCATGCGCGCGAGCTGTTCGTCATCTGATTGAGTGCTATATTCCAACACGGCGCGGCCTCCACCTCTGCGATCAACTACCTCCACTACTGTCGACAGCTTATATCGCACTGCCATTCTGTGTCAAGCCCAACGCTCATAACTGCTTTGCCTGGTACCTTTTGGCGCACGCACTCCGCTATGAGCAGCGTCGTCGTTGTTGCGAACGTAACGCTTTTATCCTAGTGGACGTTCGTCGTCCTGCGTCTTTGCATCCTGGCTTCCGCCGAGGTTCATCGTTCCAACAGTCAGTACAACAACCACGGTCCTGCAGCCCACGACGGTCCATCGTTTTTTGCGGACTATCGCAACAAGACCGTGTTTGACGATCTTGTTCGCCAGCGCCAGCGTTACGACATCCCGGAACATACATCGGCCCATTCTCTACGTCCATGGTCCGGCCCAAGCGAGCAGGCAGGGCACGCAGGGAAGGTTTTCATGTCAGAGCGGCCTGGGAATCAAGTTCCGCCAGATAGCCTGAATCGACATGAGAACCGAGCTTCGCACTTCTTCAATAACCCTCCCTTGCCCGGACAGGATGAACGAAGGACTACTACCGCAATGCCAAGTAAGTGGAGTGAAGGTTGAAGGACATCAAGACGTGAAGGCTCAAGCATGCTCTTCCCATTGGCCTTATCATTCATTTTCCTGTTGGGAGACAGCAAGCACTATCAGTTGAAGGAACTTTTCGAGCAGAGAACGCCATAAGCCGCGAGAGGCACTTTCACAAGACATGCTGGTGGAGACTTCATACCCTCACGTCTCGTCGCTGCTTAAAGACATGGCTAACCCTTTTGTGCTTTGCTCGTAGGCGCGCCGTCGCCAACACCACAAGTCCCAGGCATCGGCCGAACGATGGAGCTGCCTCCCCTTCCACGGGCGCCAGTGCGTGGGGCTGGCAGCTTCTCCCCAGCATCGGCTTCTAGATCAGCTGGCGTATCATTGATGTTGAATCCTACAGAGCCTGACGATACATCTCATGATCGAAGGCGGAGGATTCCACAACCAGAAGCCGCCCGTCCTATGCCATTACTTCCACCATTGGCAACACCCAACAGACCGTATCTTCCAGCTAGTGATATGCATCCCAATCTTGGAACAAGACCGACTCGAAGAATATTAACACCCAGACTACCACCGCGATCACCGTCATCTCTGCATCGGGCTGTTAGCTTAAATCAACTCCCTTCGACAGCACACAATTCTCAACAAAATGCGTCCGCTGCTTCTCCCCGCTCAAGGTCGTATGCAATCGATCCAGCAGCCGCTGGAGTGCCAGCTCTGCCTACACCTCCTGCCGCTGCACGACAGACTTACGGGCTCCCGGCATCCGCGCCTGTCTCTTACCCTTCGACCAGGCGAGCCAGTGTAGGCACTAGCCGTGGAGTGAGACCAGATTCCGAAAGCACGAGTCCGAAGTCGTCTTATTCGGGTTACAGTCAGGTTGAGCAGGCATCACCGACGCAGTACGGCTCATCGCTAATGCCAACCTTATCGGCGCCATATACCGCGACCTCTTCAACCAGTGGCCCGGGAACTGATAGCGTACCCACTCCTGTTACATCAGAAAGGCATAACCACATGGGTGTACCGATAACTTCATCAGGTGGACAGAATGTTTACCAGATGATGACTTTGGAGACAACATCGGGAACAGTTCAGTTGCCAGTGGACGTTCAAGCTGCCTCGCGGGTGGCTGATGAGAAAAGGAGGAGGAATGCTGGCGCCAGTGCTCGATTTCGGCAGCGGCGGAAAGAGAAAGAGAAGGAGGCCTCAACCGCAATTTCCCGGCTCGAGCAGCAGTTAAAAGACTTGGCCGAAGATGTAGACTTCTACAAACGCGAGAGAGATTACTTGGCCGGAGTGGTCCTTCAAGTGCCCGGTGGCGACCGACATTTCCCACGACCTCGATCACCCCGTCATCGCCGGACTTCAAATGTGGGCAGTACTGCTGGAGGGCGGGATGGTTACATGCCTGCGCGCGAGCAAGGATCTCATAGTCCAGGTGAGGGCCGCAATGTCAGGCGCAGAACCTCCACTGTGTCACTCAACCCACCACCACTCGGGCAGACCACTCTTGCCGGTCTAGGCCCTTCGAACTACGGATCACAGGTCTACGGACAACAGTCTCTACAGCACTGCCCAGGTCCACTACCATCACCCGGTGCTGGCGGCGTACCGCTGCCAAGTTTGATGCGCGCCGCGCCTCAGACCGGACCCTGGAATCCTTATTCCAACCAAAGACATCCTTCTGGGAGTCATAGTCATGGCTCTCGTTGAGCATTCCCAAAGTTCTGATCAAAGATCGTGTGAGAAGTGGACGTGGTGTTACAGCAGCACCTGCATCGCCTACCAGATTGTGTATCTGGAGGCTAAGGATCGTCTAGCAAGGAGTGGTTTTTGGCGTTTGGCTGTAAAGTTCCGGACTACGTCGAGCATGGCGATGTATTTTGGCGGAAGACGAATGGTTCTTGCTTAGTTTCTGGTTCAAGAGATACCCGACTGTTTTTTGTTTGGATAGCATGGCATTTTGGTCATAGGAATCTCTACACTGAGGTTTGCTTTTTGCAAATCCTCCTTTCCAAGCATCTGTACGAGCCTCGTCGCTATCATCCACCACGAGACTGGATCGCTCACTCCCAGCCAAAATGTGACATGGCTTGGAAGATCTACGTGCTTGCAGCCCTTCAACGTATCGCTAGTTTCTCTACGTTCTAGCATCTTTCGTATTGCAATTGGTCTTGATCGTACGAGGAGAGGCCTTTTGCCAACGTCATGATATGCCGAGCATGCTGTCTTCCTTCGGGTGGATCTGTGTTTTGCGAAGCATCCGGATTATGCTTCTTCTACTACTTGGCGCCATCCGTAGCGAAGAACAAATCCTCACACAGGCTTAAGTGCCTGCCAGATGCCGCCGTATACGCAGGCGGATGTGCTGTAGCCATCATTCTCTCGACCCGAAAGAAGAGAACGTTCTCGTGAATCGTCGAGACTTGGTGCAGCCTAGAATGCTTAAATTATTGTTGGATCAACTGACATACGATTGGTCTCGTTGCAGAACCCTGTCTAGGAAAATCGGAATGCCGACGCCCCTATTTGGCGACTACGTGCTCGGAGTGTGTCTCACGCAAGCGAGATGGCAACTACTCTGGCGAGGGTGAGGGTGGAGTACTACTCTATTTCCCTGGCAAGCTGCTCAGCCACTATCCAGCCATCTCTCACTGATCACTGACCATTGCCCGAGGATGATTTCCAAAGTCTAGTCGGGCTCCTCAAGTTTTGTCGAATACATATTCTTCCAGGGTGAATTTTCTGCATCCGAGAATCTACTGCTGTCTGTTTACGCGGGCGCGGACGACTTCGTCGGTTTCAGACATACGAGGAGTAGATGGCAAGAGAGTGGAACCTTTCGCAGGGACGAGCAATCCGAATGCTTGAGGTGAGTCGCGAGGCTGCAGCCATACGCTGAAGTCAGCATGTTCAATCTCCTGCTGGGAGGACAGGGCTAGGGGTATTCCAACGGATTCGATCGATGCCGGTACCGCTGGTGACATTGGTACTGCTTCGAGTGTGTCGAAAACTCTGCTACATTGTCTCAAAGCTCATAAGGACGATGGTAGCAAGGCGGTTCCTACTACGACGACATTGGCTATGATCCTAATAATGCTGGGATGTTGTGCGGTGGCGGCTACAGATTGTAAGGACTTCCGATGTGCTTCAACACTCTTCGAGAATGTGCATCGACAATGTGCCTCGACGTGCATCGAGGAGTAGCGATCGGGTATCTGCCTAGCAATACGACGTCTGTCATTTATTGCATCAAACCCTAAAGCGGTCGATATACACGAATGGTCCCGAATGATAATGCATTTCCACGCACATACAGCCGTTATCAAGCTGCGCAGTGACCAAGATCGACAGTTTACGATACAAGCAGAGATGTTCCACCATCAAAACCAGCACTGTCCTGTTCCGCAGTCACTCAGCGCAGCGGAGTCGACTGCAAGGTCCTAGTGGCCTCAGCGTGGCAGTGACTACAAAACTTCCATCCGAGAAGAGAGTGCAAAGGCTTTCAATTCGTCTCACGACCGCTCACCGTGGACACAGTGTATACTGGCGAAGTGAAGGGCACTGGTACGCACTAGGTAACCACAGCAGGTATGCGGATGCATGTTTGTCCAGATTGACCGCGCGAAGATGCCGTTTCTGATTATGATGGGCTGCTGCGTTTCTACCTACAGGGGGTATACCAATGGCGAAACAGACATGTTAGTCTCATCGGTGCTTTGGTGCCCATGCGGCAATGCTGGACAGCATCTCGTCAAGGTCCACATCGGGCGACTTTGCACGATGGCTCCTCTTCGCGGTCGGTCTCTTTTTGGCTTGACGTGCAGGCACGTTTCGTTGTTCAGTGGTCTCAAAAAGCCAATCTACATCTTCTTCTCCTTGCAGGACTGTCACCCGCTCGGTTGGCTTGACATGGGTCTTTAGCTTTGTCACGGCGGAGCGCCTGGTTTGATGCAGCACTTTCTCTTCTTGAGCATCCGAGCGCATCTTCTGAGAGACAACCAAAGTTGAAGCCTTGTCGTTCTTAGCGACTGTTCTTGGCTCGCCATAATCTTCACTCATCTCCGCAGCTGTTTGACAGTCTCCGCGCGAGAGAGTAGCCTCCACGCGTGCGGGCTTCCGCAGCCTTGGGGCCGCTGCCTTGGATTTGTTTTTGTGTTCGGCAGGGCTTTGATGACCAGCACCTTCCTCATCAAATTTCCGTCTGCGGTTCGCGGACACCCATTGCTTGTTATGTACCTCGACGGTACTGTACACGGCGGCAGGTACTGTAGCTCCGTCGGCGCTTTCCAGAGCACCACTATCGAAGAGTTTTCTGTCATTGCGCTTCGTGTTCGTAACTCTAGCTTTGACCTTTTTGATTGGGCTTGTGGGCGAACACTTTCGCTCGAGGTCCTTGCCGGCAGACTCTGAACGCTTCTCGGGCGATTTCGATTGTATGTTTACATGAGACTCTCCCAACGGTATGCGGTTGGCAGTAGACTCCGCTACCTTGCGCTTGCGTTCTGAAGGTCGAGCTGTCGTCTTCAATGTCGCGTTATCTGCATGTAGGAATACTCCATCTTGCGCTACGTCTCCCAAGGGCCCCCTTGCGGCGTCCTTGTCACCTGTGTCCGCAACAAGGACAGCTTCCTCAACAGTGTCTGTGGGCGCAGTCTTCCTGCACCCTCTCCTAGCTGGCTTCTCCGGCTCTGGATCTCTTCGTTTCTTGTCAATCGAAGAAGCTTCCTCGGCGAAGCCTTCGGCTACCTTGACTAATGCACTCGCAGCAGCATTCCTTCTTGGTCTGCGCTCTGGTACTGTTGTGGGAAGAGGTACCTCCTTCGCTTCAACATGAATTTTGGTCTTCTTCGGCCGGCCTTTCTTCTTCACAGCGACCGACAAGCTGTCTCGCCCGTCTTCTCGCTCCGCTGTTGTCTCATCCTCCGCCACAGCCTCTAGGCGTCGTCGGACCCTTGGCTTCAGCCCAGCTGTGCTGTCCTTCAAATTCTCCACCGACTTCTCGGCAGCTCTTTCTGGCTCTTCGGCAACTGCATGGGCAGACTTCCTCCTTTTCGCAGGTGTTTCTTGGGGATGTTCAATCGCAGGTGTGGGTGCTGCAGATAGGGCAAAAGAGAACCCGAAACTCGTCGCCAGATTGCGAACGCCGGCTCCTCTTTGGCGTGAGAGATGTCGTTCAACGCGCTCCAATTTCGCTGGCGATCCGGGAAGAGGGTCTGACATGTTGGATACTACATACAGAAGTAGTTAAAGTACGCTCTGTTCATGTTGTTTGTCTCGTTGCCACCTCGGGCATGATGTTCATGTTGATGTTGATGTTGATTTTGATGTTGATTTTGATGTTGATAGACTGCTTCGGTTCTAGGGTTTGACTTCACCTTCGCTTTCTCAATTGTGTTTCGTGGCAGGTAATGATGCCCGTTTCGATCTATGATTATACCGTGAGCATGTGTGGATCACGAAACGAGTATGCAATAGAGCTACTCGTGTTGCAAAAGCAATAGTCTACTACGTAATCACCGCTAAGGCGGTGTTGGCTATCTTAATGATAATTATATACTTAATAATAATTAAGGCTATATAGTATCTATAGTAGCTAACAACTCCTTATTTAAGTCTATTTATAATATTATAGACTCTTTAAAAGCCTTCTTAATACCTCTAATATTATACCTAGGTAAAAAAAGCTTCTTAATTATAGCTAAACGACGCCTATATTCCTTTAATTCTTCGTAAGTAGTTTAACGATATAGAGTCTTTAAGTCTACCTTTTCTTTCTATATAATAGCCTCCCTTACTTCTAACGCGTATAAAATACCCCTAAGCTAAAGGCGACGACGCTTTTTAGCCCTTATTAATTTATAAGTTTCGTAGTATTAAGTTAACTCTATAAGCTCTACCTTTACTTCCGTTAGTAAAGTAGCCTAAATTTAGGCTCT
>MWSQ01003432.1:0-51515 GCA_002116395.1 Ramularia endophylla | reverse complement strand
TGACCGGGCGAGTCGATCAGGTTAACCAAGAAGGAGTTCTTGGTGGTCTTGACGGGACCTGGAATGTCCTTGAGGTCATCCTCCTCTGGCAGCTCACCGAAGAGGGAGATGGCAGTGGACTTGATGGTCACACCACGCTCCTGCTCGTCGGCACGAGTGTCGGTGAAACGCGCAGAACCAGCGTTCTTGGCGGAGATGATACCGGCACGCTGGACAAGCGAGTCGGTAAGGGTCGATTTTCCGTGGTCGACATGGGCAATGACGGACATGTTACGGATGTTGGCTGGGTTGTCCATGAGACTGCGGATCTCGTCGGTGGTGAAACTGCAGGGCGAGCATATCAGCTATCTGTCAAAGTGTTTCGGTGTGAAGATGCATGGGTACGGCAATGCATTGCACTCGAGGAGCTGCTGCAGCAGATTTGTACCGTCTCTTTTCTTTTCTGGCATCTCTGTTGCCGTCGACTCTCTTGCAATGCGCCGTCGCCGCTCGCTCTGGTGGGGACGTACTTGACCATCTTGGCGGTGGGTTGCTCTCGTGGAGCAAGGTGCGGAGAAAATAAAAGGTCGGCTCGTGCCTCTGTGTTGTCTGCCTGATGAAGATGTGAGCGGGTGCGCTCTGTGGTGCGCAGCGGAGTCAAATACCTTCCGTTAGGCGTGGGTGTTGTGAGGACGGTGCGAGAGTGAGAACCTGAGAGGTGATGAAAATGTGCTGGTGGGGTCTTCAGCGCACTGGCCAATCCGATTTAGTCGACCGCCTTGCCGCCACCCCTCCACCTCCCCACCACAATTCGCGCGCCAAAAATGGCTACCTATTATTTCTCGTTCGCTTTACAGTGCGGTGACAGAGCATTCATGGTTGAACATAGCGATGAAGGGGGACACCGCTCATTGATTCGCGTTCTCCACGCTCGGCAGCAGTTGCGACTGCTTGCCACCGTCAAGCGGTACTCTGTTCAGCACCACACATGCATCATCAGTTTTACATAGTGGATCGCTCGCAGAAAGTCAATTTGGCTCGTGCAGTATGCCTTGTAGTAGTACCTCCTAGCATCCTTCAGCAGAGCTGTGAAGATGAGGATAATCCACTGAAGTTACTCATCAGATCTGGTCTCTCTGCTATGTAACGAGCGGCTCTGCTAGTGCAAAGGCTCTTAGTAGTAGAAAAAGCAACGATGGTCGAGAGAGAGCACCGTTAGATTGACTCAATGTCTAATGAGAAGTTCCCAATTGACTAATTCTCATCTTGACAGCCTTGTCAGGACCTTCAGCTGCACATTGTTGAAAACGGTTTCGAAGGAGCATGAGTACCAGGCGGGATCAATCTGCCACACCTCTTATGGACACTCGAATTAGGATATAAGAATATGTACAAGAACAACCATGCCTTCTGTACACCATAGGTACACCCAAAAAACGCCTCGCTAAACGCTCTCACCAAACGAAAGAAACCTCATCAAGAAGACCCCAAAATCTTCTCATAAGCATCCTGCACCTCCTTGCAAACCTCCAACAAACTCACAATAACAATCTGATGCGTAAAATTCGGCAACCGATCCTTATCCAACCCAATCCAATGCAAACTCGGCGTAGCCTCTCCCAAATCCCTCAACTGCGGCGTCTCAATAATCGGCGGTTCCAACGCATGATACTCATACCTCGATTGAGGCAAATTGATCTCTGCCGTGATCTTCTCCTGCTGTGCAGCAGTACTGTCACCATCCTGAGATTCATCGCTGTTCTGTGTTCCAGCGGTGATCTTGACGGCGGATTCGGGCAGAGATTTCCCTAGACGGCTGGCGAGGGCGCGGGAGTGGGATGTCCACATCCCTTTGATGAAGTTTATACGAGATAGGTTCCAGCCTACATCGATTTTGCCGTCGAATAAGCTCTTGAAGATGTAGTCGACGTTGTTGGTGTCAGCTTGCCAGGTCTGCATGGATGCCACGACTTTGGGAACGCGGAGGATCGTGCCGCCTTTGGCGTTCAGAGCATTGTTGATGACATCCTCGACAGAGACATCCAGAGCTTTGGGGACAGCGTTGATCTTCCTGGTTGACGACAGCGCAACTTGAAGTTGACCCAATGTCATGCCCAAACCACTGGTCAGTCTATTCTTCTCCAGTCCAACAGCAAAGCGAGCCTGGATGTTGCTCGCTTCGACCTTCAGCATCTGACTGTCGAAGAATGTGCTCGGGTAGATGCCAATGCAGAGATTGCCCATCGTAACAACCACATCCGTGTGTAGCGTGATGGAGGTCTTCCTCTGCACGACAGCTGCAATTGGAGACTCCGACACTTGCGGCCCAAAGCGTGTCGGAACAACCGTGCTTTCACGACGAACATGTTTCTCGATGTCCCTCAACGACTGCACATGCGCAGCCTGCTTCTCTTGGATGAGGCGATCAAAAGCTTGATACAGTCCAACGGCTTGTGCAGGGCTATTGGATGTGCAAAAGACAAAAGCCTTTTCACAATCCAGAACAGCAACCAGTCTATCTGCACTGCCCGTCGCATCACGGACATTGTACATGAGAAAGTCGAAGCTCTCAATATCAGCAAATGCAAAGGGTTGATAATCAAATGCAGCCTTGGCTCTCAACTTCTGGAAGCCGATCGAAGCCTGGATGAGAGGTGTTGTGCGTGCTGTATCTTCAGCAGCACCATTGGGCCACTTGATGGAAGTGCGAACACCCAACTTGGCAAGCTGAATAAACCCACTCATCCTACCCGTGCCATTGACAGCCATTTCGTCCAGACCGACACATAGATTCTGTTCCCAGTTGGACGACTTTTTCTGCGATGCCCACAAGTTATCGATTGTGAATGATGACTTTCCAATGCTCTGTCCAAGGTCTAGATCGACTGCCAGCCTGGTAATTGATACCGTAGCATTCCATGGAAAAGCAGCAGCGGAGGCTACTGATTGGTAGCGCGACATGAAGAAGTCATCAGCTCGGGCTGGCGGCGGGGCATTAGAAGGTGAAGTTGTAGAGGCAGATGAAGACGCCGCAGCAGCAGCGTTCCTTATCTCTGGAGGCAACCAGATCTCGCGAAATAGCAGCAAGTCTTGGACCTGCTTTCCATTGATGACAATCCGCGTGGGGTTGACATTCAAGATGGCAGAGACGCCAGGCGTGCCACTGAGATGCTTGTTGTTCATGGCGGAAAGCACAACAGAGTCCATATCGAAGCTGAAGGTCGGCTCCTTGGAGTAAACGTGCTGGACTTCTGCTTTGAGTTTGGTGACCACTGCGGACATAGCGAAGAAATGGCCGTGCTCATCCGAGTCGATGGTATTCATGGTGATATAGAAATCATCCAAGGAGGCCTTGGCATCAACTCTGGCGATAGGCTGACACGTCAAGCCAAACTCTTGCTTGCAGATTCGGAACCCGAGATCAACTTTAGTCTTTCCAAAAAATCTTGCTGGATCAGCGGTTGCAATCGAATCATCTTCAAAGAACTTCTGCGTGGCCTTGTTTTCTGGCGGAGATGGCTTCGGGGCAACGGCCGCTTCCTGAGTTTGCTTGTCGCTCTGCAAGACTTCCTTGACAGTATTGGTAACCTCCAGCACAATAGGCACGACACTGGGCAAAAGCATATTGGAAGAAGCATCGATCCTGAGCTCGCCATTGACAGTGGGCCGATGCTCATGTGAGTTGTATTCCATCTTGACAGCAATACCAGGCGCAGTCAATGTGGTATGCATAAGCGCCCCTTCAGCCGCGAATTGTCCGTATCTCCCATGTGTTGCTCCTTGTCGCTGCTGAGATGCAGCGGCGGCGGCAAGTGTCGGCAGGCTCTTGTCCTTGGTGGAGCCTTGCATGTAGACTTGGGCACCGGCAAAGTCTGCTTCGACTAACAGAGAGGTGACTTTTTTAGTATCGAATGTCATGCCTCTAGGCGCACCAGTTGAAGTAGGTGTACTCTCCCACGTCGCTGTGCCTTTCTTGAAGCGCTCAATCGCCATTTCGATGGATCTTTGCGCGGCAGTGACGGGGAACATGAACTTGGACTCCAACCGAAGGTCCAAAGGCTTGCCTGTTGCTTTGAACGCCAGACTGCGATTCTTGCCTTCGGACCAATAGGCTACGCTAAAGCCAACTTCGGGCAGAAGTGCAGAGTTGAGTGATCGCTGCTGCTTGCTGGTCTCTTTCTTCGCAAGCTGCAGCTGCATATTGGTGATGGTAAGGCGAGCCTCGTTGACGCCACGTGTCGAGAACTGTACACTCTCTATGGAGAAGATAAGATCATTGACCTCAGAGCGTGGTCGTGGTGCGAACGACTGATCTACTAGCCAGCAGGCTTGTATATCGTTGAGCTGGATGTTGGTTTTTATGGATAATAGATCCTCCGGGGAGAATGGAAGCTCTTCGCTTTCGGTCAGCCCTTGCTTCTTCTTAATCTTTCGCATGACTGTGCCCTTCCGTTTGTCTCTCAATCGTCGTAGGTAATCAACCTCCTTGGAAAGATCAAGATGCTTGATCCGATCCTGCAGGTGGTTGATGACATCCACAATCGTCGAAGCTGTTTCCGGGTACGCATTGACCTCCAGCGAATTGCTGCGCACGTTCAGTTCTCTCGTGAGTAACCCATTCTGTCCAGCTTTGCTCGTGAAGTGCAGTGCAATGCTAAGGGTTGCATTTCCACAATGCCTCGTTTTGCCACGCTCCCTGACATGGAGACTAGCCCCGATGTCTTGGATATGAGCACGAACCTCCGGAATGAGGGACTTTGCTCGCATGTCAGGGCCTCGGTTCGAAGCGGTAGCATGCACAGGTCCAATGCCAAATTCGACTTCAGCAGTGGAGCGTCCCCCGTTCCCTGGCGTTACAGCAGCAACTCTCACGCCAAGCAGAGCAAAGCGTACGTCGAAAGCAGTTTCGTGATTGATCTCCTTCTTTTGACGCCGTACTGCTGCATCAGCAGGGTATAATTCTTCGATTTGCCCCTGTACATCTTGCACTCCAGATTTGATGGCTGACATGATGCTCTCAACTTCAGGTTGGTTGATCACACCGATGATGCCCTGCAGAGCACCAGCGTCGACCTCGATCTTCTCAACGGTGGTGCCGATAGAAATCGAAGTTCGGTCATCAGCCAGTTCCACCCCTACGTGTCCATTGATGGGAGGGAAGTCCAAAATTCCCTGAACGTGGCGATCATTTCTAGAGCTGTTCACAAATGCATGATTCTGTCGACCCACGTCAAAGTCAATACTGAACTGCTTGTCTTTGGTCAGACTTGGGGCAAGTCGGAAACTAGCAGCGGTGCCTTCAAGTTGATAGCTCAGCGCCTGTAACAGCGAGACTTCGAGACGGATATTTCCAGCGAGCAGCCCGATATGAAGTTTCGGCGCAGGGGAACTTGCAGTGGTGGCCTCCGTAGTAATTGTTGTTGTTGGACTGTGAGGTGGCGAAGTAGGCGTAGCTGGTGAAAGTGACAATACAAGTCGTTGCACCTGCGCCACCTCCTCGATAATGACTGTTTCAACAACGTGCAGAATGCCTGGTATCTGCTCGTTGACCACAACCTGAAGATCCTCGTACGCAATGGCGAGCGTAACAGTTGCAGGGTCGTCTACTCCGTTACTTGCCTGTAGATGGTCGATGTACAAGCTAGGCGAAGTCATAAGAGTCTGCCAAATGCGCGAGTTGGGACCGTGTAGCTCAGTGACGGCAGTATCAAAATTGATAATGGCGCTCGCGCACTGACCGTACTGCTCGCTGGCTTGGGTCGTGCTGATCACTGAGAGCTTCAGTCCATCTGCGCGTGATACATGTCGCAAGTTCGCGGTCATAAGCGATATACTGCCAGTATCGGTGGACAGAACGACCTGCACATCATGACGCGCCAGGCCATCTTCGAAAGCCTGAGTTGCTGTTCTGGACTTCGAAGGCTCCATGGAAGCAGCAAGCTCTTGAAACTGTGGATTGAAGGAGAGCACTTCTTCTGCCATGTGGAACAGGGCCCAGTCAAGAGAAAAGGCGATCGTGGCGGTGTGCATTTGTAGAAGAGTCTTGGTTCGCTTGTTCTCATCCACCAGCATCAATCCTTCAGGTTTGGTAGGCGGGGAGTTCTCGACACCAAGAGACAAGTCTTCAAGCATAATGTCGCTATTGCCTGCGCTGTGCTCCACTCCGACTTTGAGCAACTCAGTCCTGAAAGTGAATGTCGTGGGCTTCGTCTCGGTAGTTTCTATCTTGATCGCGTCCGCTGAACCAAAGAGTGCCTTGAATGCGACCGTCTGATTGACATAGGGAACATCCCAATTGCGCCATTGCGTCCAGCTTTCGAGCGCCTTGACGCAAGCTTCTTCTGATTGAGCCTCGGTGGTATCTTTGAAGTCTTGCGCAAGCTTGTCCCGTGCATCTTGCGGGAGGTTCTGCAGGATGAATCGGAAGCGAGCAAGTATCTTCCACGAGTCTGTATTTCGAAAGTGCTGTGGGAAAGCCCGAAGGATGTATACCATGCGAGCCATGAAAGCTGGATCGCCTAGGTCCTCTCCATGCTGTGTGAGCGTGTATGTCAGGATTTGCAGCCGTCGAAGGTTCTGGTCAAATATGCCCTCGAATTTCAGCTGGAGATCGTTGATTATAGGCACAAGTTTCAGCGCAAGCTTCGTGAGGTATATAATCTGATCACCAGACACCAATAAAGAGGCAGCCCGGGTTGAGACGTGGAATGCATGAGTGTTGGCAAGCGCGAGCCATACGAGCGCATCATCAACACTGAAACGCACGGCTGGTGTCGCGATAGCCATAGTTGAGCGGTTGGCAAGAGTCAGGTCAAGGCCCGCCAACAAAGTGTGTAGCGCCAGACACTGCATAGGGCCAGCGTCCGCAGGCTGAGTCCGCATTCGGACAGTAGTGGCCAACGATCTCAGTGTCAAATCTACTTGGTCGGCGATTTCCTCTTCTTTCTCGTCTAGAATAGCCACTCTAAGGTGTGCTGCTGGCAATTCTCCTTGGATTTCGAGCACAGTCTTGACTCCGTGGCGTTCCGCCATCTGACCCTGTATGGTGCCCATTACGCCCATCTGGAAAGCATCCATGACTTCATCCGGATTGTGCGGGAGAACTTCGCGAACGAGTCTTGAGGCAGTGACTGCGACATGCGGCATTACGTAGGCTCGAATACCAGAAGTTATTTTGATCATGATACTTGTATGTTCGCAGTCATTGTCAACTTCCGGGTTGCTGATCACTGCCGTTGTCGAAGATGCATCAGAGCTCCTGTCTTCAGACTCGGCTATGTTTGGGAAGTCGGGCACATTCGTCTCATCCGGTTCTACCATTTCAAGTGGGAAGTAGGGCTCTGAGTACGAACTTGAGAAAGCCATAGTTGAGGATGGGAGGCCAATCTTGGCTCGTTCAGCATCGTTTCGCAGTGGGCTACGTGAATGTGAGCTCGAGCGGCTGCTGGCACGCAAAGAATGGAAAGATGCTGAAGTGCCACCTGTGGAGTGCTCCGTAGCTCTGCAGAGAAAGTCAGGACGCTTACTGGTTGCTCCGAGGCCAGAGCGAAGAGATGCGGAAAGAGATGATGTCGATGATTTCGATAAGAGACGCCTGCCACTGGCGACGCTGTTGACAGACTTGATCGATCTTGGCCGGTTCGAGCCAACCTCTCCCCTGGTCAGCGGAGGCGGCATAGGAGGGAATGGCATCGCAGGAGCTTCAAACGGCAGCTCTTCTTCCTCTGGTATGGGTGCGTCGATTGAAGACCTTAATAGAAAGGGAAATCGGTTCGTCCTCTGGTCATGCAGTCGAAAATGGCTTTGCTGTCTCCGCGTCTCTACATCGAAATGTAACTTTCTCCCAACAACATCCAGTGATACTCCGGTCTGAAAGAAAGCATACGTTTTGACAGGGCGTTTGCGATGCTTAGCAGCCCGATTCCGGGAAGCAGTTCGGCCATCAACACAAGCGACCGTGAGCTGCGGAACGAGAACGTTCACGCGTTGAGAGAGCGTCTCACTTGCCCAATCACTCGTCTCGACCGTGATAGGCTCAGTAGCGAAGAGTAGAGCGTCTTTGCCAACATGTAGCCAGAGCCGGACGGTGTCCGTCCGTACTTGTACAAAGGACGCATCGAGTGAGACAGCCGGAGAGGTGACTGGGAGGGCGTTCTCATCATCGCTGATGCAGAATGCAATTGCCCGGCCAGCAAGTGCAAGGTCACGAACAAACACACTCGACAGTTCGCCAGTAACTTTACCAATGTCAATATCCCACTGACTGACATATGCGTCCTCGTTCGGTGGTAGTCCGAACGCACGGTGACCATTAAGGTCTACGTGAGCAACGAAGAACTGGGTGCTTGAAGCTTTCTCTGCCAAGTCATCGTCATCGTCATCTTCCCCTTCGGAGGCTGTAATGCCCGAAAGAAAGCTCAAAGGCGAGAGCTGGAGACCCAAGTCGAGATAATAGCTAGCGATGCGAAGATCGATATCGGCTCTAGGCAGGTCCACGCGCACAAACTCTTTGCAGGAGTATAGATTGGTCGGGAACATTACAGTAGCTTGCTCCGCGACGATGCACAGTATGACGTCCAACTCGTTGGTAGAAGTCGGCTTTGGAAAGCTCGCAGTTTTGGCATTCGCCTCTTCCAGGTTGTCACTGGCTCCCTGAAACTCTTCCAGCGTCTTGAAGTGCATATAGTCTCCGAAGTAGTTCTCCTTGAGGCTGACCAGCTGCCTGACGAAGAAACCGTAGGCCTTCAATGACAGTCCAGTGCCGACAATGTCCATTCGGAGGACGTCGACATTGCCAACCCTGGCTTCCTGATTGGCGTTGTGGGAGCCTTTCAGTGTGAAGGTGGGTAGCTCTGCCATCGTCTTGTCCTCCACAAAGGCACTGAAAGTGCTCTTCGGAGGGCTGATCATACGCATCTTCATGTCTTTGCCCAAAACATCGAACGTGATTCCGTTCCGCTTAGGTCGGTAGTTCTCCATGGGAATTCCAAGGTTCGCCGAAACTTGGCCCTCAAGCGTGACGAAGTCATTTCGGTCGAAGTCTGCGGGATCGTTGATTATGTTCGCGTCGTTCACGTTCAGGTACATGATAAAGTTGTTGAAGACCAGATTGATTTGATAGTTATAGGGAACGAAGGTGTAGAAGTCCGAGGGCGCGCCAGAAGCCCAGTCATTGACAAGGTCGATTATGAGGAAGAGATGGTCTCGCAGTATGAAGAGTTCCAGGTCGTTCACCACGATATTGAAAGGCCACTTCCGCAATGTGTTCCACGCTATAGGTTGAGATATGTCGGCATCCAGTGTCAGCGGACCAGACCTCCACAAGAGACCGTGATTGACACTGCTGGACATCTCCAAACCCTTCACATCCAGATCGAGCGAGTTGCGATATCCAGTTGGACGTGCGAACATGTCCATGACATAGTTGACCACCGAGTCCTTCTTCACAGTAACATCAAGCCAGGCATATGGTCGTGCATCTACTGCAGTAGTTCCCTTCTTCGCCTTGCGCCTCTTTCCACGTCGACCCCAGCTCCGACGCTCGCCTTTGCCGGTGTTGTTTTCTTGGCTGTCCGGAGGCTTTGCTGCATTCTCTGCACGACCTTTCCACCGCGAGTCTTTCGATTCTTCGCGAGCAGGAATGCGAAGTATGACATCCTCTTCGACAATCACAGCAATCTTGAAGACCGTGCAAACTCGCAGCTCTCCTGGTCTGAGTGGTTTTGCCGGAACAGAATCGACACATGGAGCGGGGAAGAAGACGCTCTGGAGGTTTATACGCTGTCTGTCGGCCCATGGTCCATAGACGACAACGCCGCCGTGGACCCCAAGGTCCATTCCGTACTCTGGAGGTGCGGAGCCATTGATGTCGTTCTCGTACATCGAACCCAGGCATTGATCAGCGTGAATGATTCCTTCCGGCACGGGCCCTGACATGTCCCAGTAGAAACGCATGGTGACTTTGTCGCACTCCACGAGCTGCGAGGCTTTCGCGTACTCCACCTTGCGCCATTCGTCGTGCTCATCACCATTGTCGTTATCATCCAGATAGCGCATCAGCCCATGCCATTGCCCTGGTCCAGGCATTTGATCCAGGAGCGCATTCCCATGCATGTCATCATCCGATTGTATCGACGCTGTCCGTACAGAATCTGCTGAGTTTCTTGATCGTTTGAAGAATCGTCGCAGTCTGGTCCAAAATCCTTGTGCTTGATGCGCCACCTTCACGATTGGGACTTCAGGTTTGTGCGGCTCTCTCTCTTTCAGCTCCTTCTCGCGCAAGATCCGCCGGGCCGCGTCGAGTTGGAGCTCTTTAAAGTCTCGATTGGGCTTCATGGTCACGTCCACATTCTCGATGCCAAAGTTGAAGAGCAACTTCCACAAATCAAGCGGACCTGCATGGCCTGCGTCCACGGTGCCTGTCGACTTTTCTGCTTTCGCCACAAGCACGTTGGTAGTGTTTTCGTTGCCGACAGCAGCGGCAGCTCTTTTGCACTCTATCTTGATTGGGAAGATACGCAAAAATGATGGAATCTCCGGCGTCTTGGGTGGTGCTGATGCGCTCCCCGTAGTCGTTCGTGTCCGTGTCTTTTCAACATCCACTTTCGGATCGCTGTCTTGAGAGGAGGTCGGCGAGCGGTCTTTCTCGTCGCCTTCTTCAAACACGTCTTTGGACTTTCCCAGTGTTGCCTCCACAATTCCATCGTACAGGGGACTTCGATTGTAGATGAAAGCCTCGACACCGGCCACTTTGACAGCGATTCGGCATGGCAACTCCTTCTTCGGCTTCGAGCTGGCCTTTTCCTCCTTTCCAACGCTCCTGGTCCGCGCTCTTGACTTCTCATCGTTATCGTCCGAGCTCTCCTTCCCGCTTGCAGATGTGCTCGAAGTACGCTGCTTGCCCGAGCGTGTGCGGTCTTCCTCCTGGAATACCTCCGCTTCCTGTACCAACCGCAGCCAGTATCTCCAGGTGATATGACCCTCATACACATAAACCGTAACGTTGTGCGCATGATATCGTATGCTCTTGAAGAAGACGCGGCCGCCGAGCAGGCTTATCTGGAGGGCCGAGATGTCAATGTAGGCCTTGTACTTGCGCCATGTATACGCTCGAATCCCGTATGAGACAGCAGCCGCGAAGAGACGGTTAAAGTAGAAGAGGAAGAACAGTGAGAGGATGCCAACGACCAGAATCTCAACCAGGAAGACCCAATTGAATTGGAGATCCGCCGTGAGAGGCTGCGCCTGGAGGTCCGCCATTGTCGCTTGTCACGGTTGCTGTGCGTCGGACTACCATCGTGTATGTGTATGTTGCATCTCTCAGCGGAGACTTTCGTAATGCAATGCTCTTTCCAGGTCCGGTGTCGCGTCGAGGCAGTTGTATGAGTGAATCAATGTTCAATTGAATAGTCGTGAAAGCACACGGAAACGCTGCGATCGTTGCAGATTCGAATTGTGAGTGAGGTTTCGCAAACCTCACAGGAACGTGCTGGTATCCGGAGTGAGGCCACCTTGAAGTTGTAGAAGAGGAGGAGGTGGTCGTGATGTGGGCGCATGTGAATGCCGCCGTGGGCGGAGCCAGTGCCGAAGCTTCACCTCGTTCGAACTTCGCGACTTCTTCTTCCATGATTCTCGAACAATCTTGTCATCACGCACAAACACTACCACCAATCTTGACTCCAATGCGCACTCCACCCAGTCTGATATCATAAACACAGCGACTGCATATTCCAACGGATTTTGCTACGACACGACCATGATCCTCACGGATGCCGACTCGGAGCTCCTCAAGACATACATCACCAAGCTGCTAGAGGATGTTAGTGATGCGGACTCCGACGTGTTAGCAGACTACGTGCTGGCATTGATCAAGACGGACGATGCCGAAGACGTGGCCAAATCAAATTGCGTCGACAATCTCCGCGACTTCCTCGGCGAGCGCGCCGACAGCTTTGTCGAGCAGGTCTTCTCCGCCATCGAGACGAAATCATACGACCCGTCTCGCCCACCTGTGAAGCCGACATCAGCTGCGTTATCGCAAGCCCCTCGAGGCCCAGCTGCGCAACAAGGTGAGTCGCGCAAGCGCAATTTCCAAGACGAGAATGAGACCTATGGCGCGCGTGGAGGGTTCTTCGACGGCAGCGATCGCCCGGTGAAGCAGCCGCGGCGCGGAGGACGTGGAGGTGCTGGTGGACAGTTCGACCAGCGCGGCGGTCGTCAGCAGTATGGTGGAGCACCATTTCAGCAGCAGAATGCGCCGATGCCACACATGCCAGGAATGCCGCCCTTCGACTTCGACCCGAGCACGATCGATCCGAACAACCCGCTTGCCGGCTTTCTGGCGCTGCAGCAGGCCATGGGCAGCATGATGCCCGGGGGTATACCTCCATTTCCTATGCCAGGAGCTCCCGCGCCTGCAAATGGCAACCGGAGCGGCCGAAGATGCAGAGACTACGACACGAAAGGATTCTGCGCACGTGGGGCATCGTGTAACTTTGAGCATGGCGACGATCCATACGTTGTGGGCAATGAAGAGTACGATCCGAACCAGGCCACTCTACTCAACGTGCAGCCAAGTCGCACTGGGTTTGTTAACACCTCATCTAACGGGCGTGGTCGCGGTGGGCAGAGAGGCAGAGGAAGCGATAGCAGTTACCGTGGAGGTGGCAAGCGCTCCAACATCTCCCACGCTGGACCCAACCATGACACGTCAGTCACTTCGGTGGTTGTGGAGCAGATCCCCGAAGACAAGTTCGATGAGCAATCGGTCCGCGACTTCTTTGGTGAGTTTGGTAACATTGAAGAGGTCAACATGCAACCCTACAAGAGACTGGCGGTGGTCAAGTACGAGGACTACGATTCGGCAAAGGCTGCCTACGACAGCCCAAAGGTCATTTTTGACAACCGATTCGTGAAGGTCTATTGGTACAGAGCAGATGATCTTCAAAAGCCACCGAACGGACGTGCGCCTGCCCCATATCGAAAGCCTGTAGAAGGGCAAGAGGGAGAGCCTCAAATTGACCCAGAGGAGCTTGCCAGGAAGCAGGAGGAAGCGCAGAAACGGCACGATGAGCAAAAGAGGCAACGAGAGGATGCGCGGAAACAGAAAGAGGAACTTGAGGCGAGGGTGAAGCAGATTGAAGCTGAACGCAAGAAGATGGACGAGATGCTCGCAAAGAAGTCTGGCAAACCTGTTGAGCAGCCCGCAATGGCGAATGGCGGTGCAGAAGCGAGTGAGCAGCACAAAGATCTGAGGGAGACACTCGCGAAGCTCGAAGCAGAGGCGAAGAGCCTGGGCATTGATCCCAACGCAGCTGCGAACGGTTTTGCTCCTCGCGGTCGAGGCGGTTACAGGGGTCGCGGACGGGGCAGAGGATACGGTGCACCATATCGAGGCGGTTGGGCTGTGGGAGGTGGCAGAGGTGGTGGCAACGTTCTACGTCTCGACAATCGACCCAAAGCGGTCAGTGTGTCATTCAATCAGGGAGGCTATGAAGATCACGACGAGCCTCTGAGGCAATGGCTTCTCTTCAACTCAGGAGAGTCGACTACCCTCACCAAGCATCCTAGCAAGCAGAATGCGGCTCTCGTTGAGTTCGAACAGAGATATTTGGCTGAGAACTTTATGGCTGCTGCTTCTATGGCGGATTTCCCCCTGGCTGGGAAGATTGAGGACTTGGTCTGGCACAAGCCTACGAGTGCTGGCGGCAATGACTCTGCCGATGTGAAGATGGAGATGGGTGACGTGAAGGAAGAGGAGGTGGTGGGACGGGAGGATGTTGATGATAGAGATGATGTCGACCGTTGGGGATAGATGATCGCAAATTGTAACTATGGTACCAGGACACAACATTGCTGCGGCTTGGGAGAGGACTCTAAATGGACATATTACCTGTGTAGCTTCGGCCACACTACACAACTTTTCCGGTCAAATGACGCTGGTATACGGATATGCTCTCCCGCAGAAAGTCAAGGTCGGTAGCGGTGCGGGTACTGCATGCTGCGTTGACTGGCAGGGTGACACCAGCGGCTTTCGAAAATGTTTGCTGCAATTGCGTGTGACCACTTCCAGCGCTCTACTCGGCCTGCTCAGTCACACAGGTAACATGGGTCGAACAGGCATTCTCTCAGTCACACGCCTTACACGTTGGGCATCAACTCTCGGTCGTTGTTCTGCTAATCCTCACAGAAACAGACAGACGTCGCCCAGCTCTCTATCATTCACTTCACGACGCCATCAATCGCGTAACAGCCAACGCCGATGGAAATATGGTCTTTCCACCACCGTGCCGTCTCGCCTATGCCACCAATGTATCCAAGAATCGGGAGACATAGTCCCTGGGCGGACCAACACGCCCTCGCAATTAACGATCCTGCGGTCTGCGTCCCAGACCCGGCACTGAGGAGCTTTCTCCCAGGACTATACTATGCAAGTTCCTCGAATCGTGATATGGGAGTGTTGATTGATCAGCTTGTGGCGAATTGTGACGAGATATCGCCTTCTAAGTGGAATCCGTACGTACCTTTGTATAGCATGCATGTTGGAGGTAGTAGCTGATTCAGTGGGCGGGTATAGATTAGACGAAGAAGAGGTTCGAGGCGCTTATAACTGGATTTTGAGAGCTCTGTCGCAAGTCTCGATGGGAGAGGCAGATTATGTTATCTCTCAAGACTTGATGGGAAAGTTGGAGGTCAGTGTCAATCATCTTTTCTCACTCATCATCCCTGAGGATCGACATCCATCTATATCCAAACACCAACCAACTTACTCACTCCTCGTAGGAGCGCCTAGCAACAGACACGACAGACGCCAACACTCTCCACTCCGGCAACTTCTTCCACCGTCGCTGCCAACACCTCTTCCGCTCCCTCGCGTCCATTTCCTCCCAAACCTCCTCCCTCAAACTCGGCTCCATACTCCTCCGGTTCTTCTCCCGACACGCCACTCTCATAGCTTCTACAGAGAATTCTGATGCTCTAGGACAATGGTGCTATGCTATCCTCATTGCTGAAACCCGCGATAGCGACCGCATGGAATGTTTGAGGAAAGTCCTGTGTGCAAGACCGGAGTTGGCGAGGATGATTGAGGGGAAGGGGAGAAAGGGAAGGGCTGTGGCCGAGAGGCTGGATTTTGTTGCTGAGGGAATGGGGATTGTGGATTTGAAAGCCCATAGAAGGCATGAACTCATGCCGCCTCAACATGTCGGCGCCCTCCCTGATGATCGAGATTTGAATATCTTTGGTGGAGAAATCGTTGGTTTGGGACGGAGGGAAAGGTCTCGAGATCGAGGACTGCTGCCTCGTCATCATCAGCATCGCCATCGACATTTCGATCGCCGCATAATTGAGGAACGAGCCTTTGAGGATTTGGGTCCGAATGTGGATGAAGAGCTAGCTTTTCGGGCTGAAAGAGCTTTGGTGATCCAGGAAGATCAAAGGGGGAGGATGATGCAGTTCGATATGGGTCATAGGTGTGTTGATCCTCTCGATTTCCGCGGGAGAGGGATGGGCGAACGTCGTCTGGATCATCTTGGTGTGCATGGGATAGGGATTGGGGAACCCCATGCCATGGCGCGGGTCGGGCGGTTTCCTTTGGTTGAGGAGGTTGAGTATGATATCTGATAGGAGGTGGGGTTTGTACACTATTATGAGATTACGATCACTTTCGTTGGGATGAGGAAGGATATAAAGATTCATACAAAGGTTGGATTTGAAGGAGCGATTGCACAGCGCCCCTGAACACGATCTCGACCATGGCTGTCAAGATGAGAATTATTCATTTGGGGAACTTGTCATTAGACATGTGTTAGCCAATCTAACGGTTCTCTCTCTCGACCATCGTCGCTTTTTCTACCACTGGGAGCCCTTGCATTAGCAGAGTCGCTCGTTACATGGCAGAGAGACCAGATCTGATGAGCAACTTCAGCGAATAATTCTCATCTTGACAGCTTTGAATTCTCGAGCTCCCAGATCTCATCTTATATGTCCTCACGCCACACCTAGGACGAGTATGCCGGCGAAGGCATGCCATTAGCACCAACGTTCCTAAAAGCCTCCGCGCGAATCCGCTGCAACTCCTTTCTCGAGTTCTCAAGATTGGCCGTGGCATTTGCAAGCTGCTCCTTGACGCTCTGCTTACGGTCCTGCTGCTCCTTGATCTGAGTCTTGAATGCTCGCATGGCAGCCTGTATCTGCTGCTCCGATTCCTTGATTCGATCGTGTTGAGCCATGTCTGTGAAAATGCTGTCGAACATGACATCGCTGAGGATGTGTCCTGAAAAGATCACTATGTTAGCGGCGATTCGCAGAAGAGGGCTGTAGAGAGCCGAATGGTCTCACCTTGATCAATACTAATCTCCCCGATTTCCGAAATCGCTGGCTGAAATCTCCTCGCCTCGTCCATTTGGCGTAAAGTCTTGTGAACATTATTTTGCGCCTTGGAAAGAGCCTCCCGCTCCATCATGTCAACAAAGGTCCCTCCACCCCACATATCCAGTCGGCTGTTACTCAACGCTTCAGAAATGTCGCCGTATGCAATCTGCATGGTATGTTCAGCCTGCTGTAGAGCTTCCAGAGCTTTCTTCTCATTTCCGACTTGCGTCGTACACTGATCGAAATAGACTCGGGCTTGTTGAACTGTGGTTTCCATTTGATCTTCACCAGGTACATCGGGCGTTGGTCCAGAGAAGATCGATTGGTAAAGGGCATCGAGAGCGGCCTGAGCTTTATTGTGCCTTGCAGCATCAGCTTCCAGGTGAGTGCGATCTTTTTCTGCTTGGTCTAGAGCTCGTCCGAGCTCGTCCCGGGCTTCTTTCGCGGATCTCTCTTTCTGCCAGGCTTCCATGAACTCTGAGCAAGTAGTCAGTATTTGGGACGTAGGTTCTGCTATCGTACCGCTGACCTCGCTCTTCTTTCTCCTGCTTAGACGTGAACTTGTCCTTTCCTTTCTGCCCGCCCAACTTGTGTGCCCATCGCTTCACATTGCTGTCACGGTACTTGACATGGTCCTAAGCATCGCATCTATCAGCTATGTGTCAGGCCGTACGAAGAACCCGCAAGAATACCTTCTTCTCGTCTTCAGTGATTTGATGGAGTTTTCTCAGCTCCAAGTCCGTTCCACTGATTTGAGATTTCAGATCAGCGATATAAGACGTATTTTGCTTCAGCGACGAGGGAGCATAATCAGTTGCCGAGAGCTCTGAGAGTAATTCGTTGTTCTGGTCTGTGGCTTCACGCAGAGTGCTGTCGAGCTGGGACATCTTTGGTGTTGATGTCGTGAAGTGAGTGGGGCTGTCGTGACTATCTCACAAGACTGAATCGGAAGTTGAAGTTTAAGAAGAATACAAACTTCACTTGCCTTCCTTCGCGCTGGCTATATATCATACCCTGCCCCTTCGGATGCTGGCACACTCGCCTGCTTTCATCTACCATGCCAACATTTAGTCCTGTCCTTTGCTTGGCGAAGTGAGTAGCGAATCCTTCGGTGATGGTAGCCAAGACTCGTAGTGGCAGTGCGGTTTTGCGCTGCCACAATCCTTCCATACCAGCAGAAGCTACAGCGCCGGACATCCACCTGGGCGAAAGGTCTTGACATCGACGCCCCACAGCGGGTGTCAATAGACAGTGAAAATGTGCCAGTCTTGCGAGGTGTTCAGTCTTACGCAGACTGTCGCTCTCTCGCGGGCAGCTCTCTTTAAACAGGCTGGAGTCCTGCTTACTGCTATAGTCGCTATAGTAAGAGCCGGAGAGCGACGGCTTGCGTGAGGGCTGTCACCTTGGATTCTGGTAGATCTTTTCACTGTCTATTGACACCGACTGTGCCCAGCCAAGTCAATCGGTTTTGTTTTCAAAGATGAATAGCGCTTCATCCTTGCCGGCAAAACTAGGCAGAGGGATCTGCAGGATCTTCTCCCACGCCGGCATTTCCCTCGCTATCCAGTCTGCAATCGTCTCACCCTTGAACGCTGTGAATCCACTCGTATTCTGTGCACCAGCCGAGATGATGGTAGTGCCTTTGAACGCCTTGAGCATCTTTGAGGTGAAGTCCAGTCCTACCATAGGGTACACCAGCAGCAGGACGTCGTCAATACCACCCTTGTTCTGCTGCAACCATTTGGCACCATCTATCTTGACGGTATCACCAATCCACATAGTCCTCCACTCGCTGAGACCATTGTCGATAGCCGTGACTTTCAACTGCTTCTTGGGATTGGTGTCAAATCGACGAAGACAGTACGTCCAATATCCGTTCCCGCTACCCACGTCTAGAACATTACGCCCTCGGGAGACCTGCTGTATATATGCAAGAGCCTCGTAGCTGGGACAAACGCAGCCAAAATGATGATATAGCACAGGCAGAATAGCATGGCTGGTCTTCAGCTCAGCTGTCTTCGCTTCAGGTCCTGTCCATTCCAGTACCAGATTTGACCAAGCCCATACGTCCAAGTAGGGATTGACATGTCCCTTGGACTTGTTGACTACTAATTTCAAGGCGGCATCTGGCGGAGCATACAGCGCTGACAGATGCTGCGCAACGTCCATCCGGACCGTGTCTTTCTTTGCATTTGCGGCAAGAGCCTTCAATGCCTTCGGCGTGCTCGTAGTCGGACGGAAGATGTCGTTATAGGCGGCGATATCGCTAGATGTTGGCGAGGGACGCTACTGCTGGCAATGAGAATCTGCTTTGACATGGCGGCATGAATTTTCCTTACCGCATTGTGGGTATACCAGTTGAGCAGATGGCCTTTTGCGCCATACTGAATGTGCTTCTGTGTCATTTCCAGCGTCACCTCTGCTGGCCCAGCCGAGTAACCATAGTCGTCGTCTTGGGGAAGCCCGAAAGCGTCGATGATGAGCTTGCGGAAGTCATTGTCACGGTGCAATGTCTGCAGTCGCGTCGCGTCCTTTGCCCAGACATCGAAGAATTGGTCTGGCGAGAAATCCTTCGAGTCTTCCGTATGCGGCGGCATGGCGCGTGAGGAGTCAACAATCGATCGGAGTTGATGATCGCGAGCAGAGCGCTGCTTCTTCCGAGGTTAAAGTTTGTTGCTTCTGACAATGCAGTTCTCGACGTCACTCACGATGTGGATTGACTCTATCCATGCGCTGGTTATTCCCATGGCAGCGGTCTAATACCCGGGTCTATGCAGAATGGACGACACGCAAAACACTGTGAGCTCTCCTGAGCGGACTACTGGTGGTGACCTTCCATATCCCAACTTCACGCCGCCTAGAACTAGCACAGGAACGAACAATGTCGAACATGGCCAGCAGAGGACAAAACCAAAACAGAAACGAAATAAGCCCACTCTTTCATGTGCAGAATGTGTAAGAAGTGTACTGTCTTCACGACAGCACAGCCGAACTAACGACATGAGAATTATAGGTAGAGAGAAAGACAAAATGTGACCGAGGAAGACCATGCCTCGCCTGTGTCAAACGCCAATCTGGCTGCGAATACACCGCAGTTGCAAACCTCATCGCTTCAGCTGATCGAAAAGGCGCGAAAAGCAAGGCCCGCTATGTCACCAAGCCCAGCAAAGCCAGGAAGAGCAGCATCGGCACTTCTCAATCAACATTGACTTCACCCACAGCGACCGAGACTGGCTGGTCTGATATCCCTGGTCAAGCACATCGCCAATCACATTCTGCTCTTCTAACAGCATCACCATTACTGTTCTCAAATGTCACATACTCGCAAAGCTCACCCAGTAATGTCTTCGGTGTTGGATCACAACATCCCTTTTCGAACTACTGGACCTGTGCGGGTGGGCTGCCTGAAGTCATCACGGTGCTGCCTAGTAAAGACCAAGCGGATCTGCTGATTGCAAAGTTCTTCGAGGTCGTTGACCCTGTTATTCCTTTCGTGCATCGAAGAACATTCTATTCTGATTATGAGCTATTCTGGGCTCTGTCCGTAGAAGATAGAGGCAAGACTGATGCTAGTCTTGTCGCTCTCCATTACGCTATGTATGCCAAACTACAACCGACGTCCCAAGTAGAGCGTATGCTGACCCGAGTTTAGGTATGCTCTGGGCACGCAGTTCACGACATTCACATCTTTTGATGAACGGTCCCAGACAGCCGAGTTCTATTGCTCTGCTGCTAATCAGGCTCTACGAGTATACTCATACTTGAATCGAACCTCAATTCGAGCAATTCAAGCAATGATACTCATGGCTTATTTCTTAATGAACGACAACCACGCCTCGGATGCATACGCGTGGGCCGGTATACATCTACGACAATCCTACGCGATGCGACTACATCGTGATCCAGACATAGCAGTACCGGAGGCATCCGTTTTGGAGAAGCAACAACGCCGAAAACTGTGGCAAGCAGTCTCGATTCAAGATACTTTCCTGACGATACTCCTCAAACTGCCGCCAACAGCAACGCACTGTGATGTCACCGTGGAATCTCTCGCGGACGAAAACGAACTCAGTGATGATGGAGTAGAGCTTTGTCTGGGAACTCACTCGAGGGTAGAGAATTTGATGTCAATCAACGCAATGATCGCACCACAGCTTTCACAACCCTTGGCTCCTGCTCAACCACATCATCTCGTGGATGTTTCCACGGTGAAAAGTGACTTGGTCTACCTTCGAAGCATGTGGTAAGACTGCCCTGTCCTACTCCTCACCTCGAAAGCGTAAGCTAACTCTCATGATTCCTTTAGGCATCTAGGTAACCTCGTCCAAGAGACTCTTTCATCCTCCATGTCACTTTCCCTACCAGTAGCCAACAGTCCCCGACACAAGGAATCCCTCGTCGCAGCTTTCAAGAAGCTCTACAAGTCCTTTCCATCCCACCTCACATTACTAGACTTCACCGTTCTCCGACAAAACGCCATCACCAGTCCCCGGGCAGTCCGACAAAATCTCTTCCTGACCTCAAACTACTACCACTCCCTCGCCCTCCTCCAAGCCTCCGAAAATCCAGAACAAAGCGTATCTCCCAACGTCAAAGGTGCTCTGGAAGCCGCCCACGAAGCTCTCTGTGCTTTCTTCAAGCTGTGGGGAATATTCGAAATAGAAGCGGGCGTGTGGTGGGAATTGCAACATCGAGCTTTTGAAGAAAGTCTGTTGATTGCTAATTTGCTGACTATTGCTCCCAAAACGGATCCGCCTTATGATCAGATTTTCAGGAATGATATCAGGAGAATGTTGGAGCTGATGGCGAGGTATGGGGATAATGTGGAGATTCATATGGAGAGGAGGAAGGTTTTGGAAGCGGCTTTTGAGAGAATCTCGACGTAGGGATGGGTACGAATGCGGCGGTGGCGAGACAGACATGGCATACTGCTTTCCCCTTCGCTTGCTAACAAGTCTGACCGTCTCCCTCTGTGTTTCTGGTTCGTTCTCACTTCTCCTTCAATTTTCGCTTTACGCTGTAGAGCTGCTTCGCACGGGAAAACGAGAAAACCATTGTCCACATATGGTAGACAACGGTGAGACGCACCTTGCATCGACCGGATTGACATAAGCCAACACATGAGCACGAGGGAAGCATACAATGCTGTACAAAACTCAAATGACCGTTGTTCTCACTACCCCAGCCCTAACCCTAAGCCCGCTTCGTCTTCGTCAACAGGGGTCAACAATGGCAGTCTAGTCTTCACTTAGTTCAAACAGGCCAACCAAACACATCGATGCAGTTGGGGTGTGTGAGCAGACTGCTGACGTTGCATATCATTGTTCAGTGATCCCCCATGATAGCCGAAGACTGCCGAGGCTGCTGATGTTTATGCATATAGGGAGGTATCCTATGCTCAGTTGTGTGTCTGCCATCTGTCAAAGCACAAACAAACATGTCCCAATCGGTTTTCACCGTACAGTTTCCCCTGGAGCCAGAGGCAATCACCAAGCATCCAATCCTCCAATTCTACGCAGCTTACGCGCAAAACTTTCCCAAAACACAAGAGCAATGGGAGACGGTTCCGTTCGACGACTGGTACGCTGAAGATTGCAAGACTATACTGGTTGATAGCACTATCATCCGAGGAGGTCAAAAATCATGGAACTATTTCCGAAATCTGTACTCCCGGTTTCCCAGAGTGGAGAGAGAAGTCTTGTCTTTCATCGTTGTTGCAGACGAGGAGAGAAAAGAGTACAAGTTGCATGCGGACTTCAATACCAAGCTTCATGCCGATGGTGGTAGCCGCATCGTTGAGGTGCCGCAGTCTTTCGTGTATACGGTTGGCAAGGCTGATGATGGCAAAGGAACGAATGGGTTCCAGTTCAGAGAATTGAGGAATTTCTATGATTTGAGGACGCTGGAGAGTGCTCTTGCTTGAAGCGAAGCTGGCGATCATGCGGGTGATATAGCGTATATGAGATGGATTCTGCTGTTGGAGCATGTGTTGCCTTTCTTCGATAGCTGCCGGCGACTTTTTGTGCCCATGATCGGGTTTAGTTCGATTCCTCCTGATACTCCCTCACCTCCTCCCAAAGAGTCGCGTTCTGGACAACCATGACTGGGATGCTGGTGTCAAGCTCGTTGAAACGACGAAGGTCCATTTCCTGAGCAAGCAGAGGCTTGACGTACGGGTCGAAAGTCTGCCAGTATCTGGAAAGAAGGACAGAACGGTTAGCATACTGAGAGAGCATGAAAGACATGCAAGGAGAGCCTTCAAAACTTGGGTTTGACGTACGGGTTGTTGAGGTGGTATCTGTTCGGTTCGTATTAGCTTTCGTGGTCGATATCAGCGCAAAAAGTGATGAGTTGATGCACTTACTGTTGGCTAGTCTCCGCAGCATAACGCTCAACAATAGTAAAAGCTCTAGGATCAGAGACGCTATGCATCACAAACCTACATCGCCAATTATTAGCTTTATAACCTCTTTCATACCATCCCTCCGGCAAGACATACCAATCCAAAGTCTCCTTGTCATTGCTATAGACCTGGCTAGCTTCCTGCAACTTTGCGGTGATGTTCGCAATGGCCGAGGTATCGTTCAAGGCGTAAATGTGTACGACGATTGTATAGGCTGGTGCTGGTGCTGTTGAATTCACAACCTCGACCGCAGTGTGGTGGTCATGCGGCACAGCGGCCACGAGACCGAACGCGGTCAGCAGCGAGAGGGAGAGCGATGCTTTCATGTCGGCGTAGTCTTTTGGTATAGGCGTGCTGAAAGTTCTGTTTTAGCCAAGGGTGGACAGCTTATATACCGCGTTACCTTTGGAAGCATGACGTGTAGAAGATCCGGGCCTTTAGTTGTTCTTGGCAAGGGCGATGTTTGACCGAAGACGCAACGTCTTGAATCAATTCCGGGGCATACCTGGAGCCGCCTAGTGTCATCGTGGAGAGCACATGGCAGTTCACCGGGTGCGGAGAGAGTACCTTGTCAGTCAAGATATGGTTTGCTTTAGCTTTGAGGCTGGACAGGGGCTGGTCACATGCATGAAGATGCCAAGCCATTTCCTTGCTTTCAGTACCAAGTTGCCATAAGTTTGAATTCATCGAGCCCGTCTATCTATCCGTCAGCACAGCTATGCGGGTTTTCCATGCATTTAAAAAGGCTGTATCCTCCAAGATGTCGCTTGGATTTGGATGCCCAGTCGACGCCAAGACACCCGCTTTGGGTATTCCCAGTCGAGTTGTTGCATAGCGTCTTCCAACATCGGAGCGAGACCCGCTAGCAGACTGTTTGAATTCCTGTGGCAGGCAAACTGATACTTGGCGGTATCAGCTCTCATGCAGATAAATGCATAACTGACTACCACCTTCGACGGCCCAACAACCCGAAGTCTTCCCTCCACTGATGCACGGGTGCTCTTCCTATCTTCTCTCGAACATCCACGAGCCTCCGCTGTAGCAGTCGCGGCACAGCCAGTGGCCGGGCATGGGTGGGAGGAATGGCAAGATCGTCCAAACTATGCTGCAATCGCGGACCTGGCCAAGCAGCGCCCATTTGTCCTCCACAAGATGACCAGCTACGTCTGTGAGGCAGACGAAGACCAGGCTGATGCATGCCACCAAGGCTTGAAAGACTAGAGAACGACGAAAAGCCAGACGACAAAGAAGGCGTAGAGTCCCAAGATCGCGGAGCATCATAACCAAGCTCGCCGGCTAGCACGAGTTCGTTCTTCGCGATGTCAGCATCGTCCCTAAAGGCAGCACTGCGAGTGTACAGTTCTTCAAAAGCTGGGCCGTGGAATACCAGCATCTTCTCGTAGTTGCTCATGCCGCGACGGTGTTGATCATGATTGACAGCGGCATGTGAATCTTGATCCCAGAAAGAGTCGAGTCCGCGATGGTGATGTCGACAAACACATTCTTGTCGGCCTGCGTCGGCACGCCCGTCATCTTTTTTGACCATGAACTTTCTTGCCCATTTGTGGAGCTCGGCAGAAATTGGACCTACGTCAGGATCATTGTCGTTGTAGAGCAGCTCAAAGGCTTGGATAGGGTTGTCGCTGGTCATGTCTGCGTTAAAGAGCTGCTCCATGGCGTGAAATTGCAGCTCCTCAAACTTCATTTGCTCCGCGGCTTTGAAGACTTTGATGCTGGCAATTATGCTCGGATATTCTCCTGTAGACTCTCCAGACTCAGTCGGAGGCATATACACAGGCGGTCCCTTTGCCAACGCTATGCCGTTTCTGAACATGTTCCAGTGGCAAGTCTTGTAAGTTCCCTGTGTGATGTGGTCGTATATACACTTGAAGGTATCCTCATCACACTCAGGTAGCATGAGATCAAATTGACCTAGCTTCGTGATTGGTCTGCTCAAGCTCGGGAACTTCAAACACTTTTCTCTCGGTACCATGATACGTTTTTCGTCCCACAGGAGCTCGACATAGGTCGTCGAGGGATCCACTTGCAGTCTGCTGTGCCTCGTCAAAACACCCTCCGTGTCGAGATCCCAAATGTCGATACCTTTGAGGTCCATTTGAAGGTCAATCGCGCGCGCAAACGTCTCAACCTGCCAATTCTTGATCTGCTGCCAGCTAATCTTTCGATTGTCATGCATGCAATGTGTCTGGCCATCAGCAGCAGCGGGGCCGATCGCATTGCCACGAGGGTCGAGTGAGATATACGTGCTCTTGCTGTTGGACGCCGGCATGGGGTTGCAGAGTATGTTGGCAGGCCGCAGCGGTAGACGGCCCTCGAATTCGCGCCGCTTGTAAGCATGGAACACCAGACTCAGCACTCCATCCACACATTGCTTGGAGATGTCTTTGATAGTGAGCAAGATCACACCGAAGTGCAAGCCATCCATCAGCCGGCCATCTTGGTAATCGTCTTTCTTCTGCGCACCGCAGCAGACCAAGAAGTAGGCGTGTATCATCTGGTGTATCAGAGCTTCGAGCAGATCGTCAATGTCCGCGGCATCGTCTTCGAATGGTGTCTTGTTGAGCTCCACGCAAATGCGAGGAATACCTTCCACATTGGGCGCCGATGTCGTTCCAGGAGAGCAACTGGACTGAGACCTCCACCGCAGGTATACCATGTCTTGAAGTTTGCCGCCAAATATGGCTTTGTCGAGGTAGTTGAAGATGTAGTATGGAGTTTTGGGACTGACGGTACCCAGCTCTCGAACATGGTCAATCGCATCTGCAACTTCAGGCTGGCTTCCAATCAGGTGGCGATAGCACCATGCCGTTGCATAATCGAGAGTCCAGCCAAGGTCTCCAGAAAAAGCAATCTTGTCATCCAGGAAATCCGCTATTGCGTCTACTTTCCTCCATGGCTGATCTTCCCTTGGTGTGCGCTCCTCGAACCTATGTGGGTAGCGTCGAAAGTCGGGGTAAAATTGCGGATAAAAGACGTCTCTTGTCGGGCATGGTGTTGGGAAGGCGACTGGATCACGTCTGAATCGACGCCAAGCCATGTAGGTACGAGAGACGATGTCAATTCCCTTCGCCACGCGCGAGATGCGACGGTGCAAGAAGCGCTATTGATAAGATGGGGACAGAGATTGCTCGTTTGTCCCCTCAGTGCTAGCTTAGTATCTGGCCGGGTGCGTCAAGCAATGAGCGTATAGAGGTAGCTTTGCGCTGGCACCGCAAAGATGAGTACAAGTGCTGCTGTTGAGGCTGTTGGGTAGCCACACTGTCTGATGCTTGCCTGACGTGTATTCGGAAGAAAGCGACCTCTTCAACGAGTAGACGGTCATCCTGTTCAATACGCCATTTGGTTGGTCGAAATGAGCGAGACTGCCTCCCTCGATTGGCACTGTGTCTAGTCATCAGCTGAAAGGAGTTCGTGCCGTGTGCTGTACGCCCGGCTATCATTTATCCAGATGGTGAAGAAGCCGCCATCAGGGGTATTGTCGCACTGCCAATCAGCGCAAGGTGGACGCAGCAAACATTAATGATCTACGGGCCGCCACGTTCACCCGTGTACACGACATGCAACAAATACACAAGTTCGTTGCCAATCTCTTGTCCGTGGTGAAAGCCACGGAATCGGGTCTTGCCACATCACCAGGTGACCTACCTTATGCTGTAGCAAGTCGGTCGATCGGGCAACTTCTGTCGCGCACTTGTGCTTCTCCAGTATTTGTCCAACCAATCTGCCAGTGTGAAGACTTTTAGTGGCTTCGCACACAATTGCTGCGTCCAGAGCGCCTCGCCTTCAGCGTAGCCCAACATGCGGTCGTGCGACCTGTTCGTAGTCAACGTGGATTCATTGAATAAATACATACCACACTCCTTCGGACTCCACATCTGGGACACAAGTGGGTTCCGTTATGCGTTTCCCAACCAGATGGCGCTCCCCGTCTCTTTCCAACGCTTCTGCAGCTTCTCCGCACATTACAGTAAGTACAGGGCCCTGCTTTCCAAGGATCTCAGTCTTTTTGTTCAAGATAAAATCAATAGCCACCAGGAGGACCTTGTCGACGATCGTATTCGCTCCTGCCATCAGAAGTCCTGTTGTCCGCATACTTCCTACGCAGTGCTTGCAGTCTCTTTTTCTTGGTATGCGCATTGATGTAAGTTCCAATCACAAAGCCAACAAGGTTGAAGAATGGCACCCAGACCTCATTCGGGAGGAAAGCTTGGGCGAATGCAAGGGCGATCGGAGAAGTCACCCAGCTGACTTTCATGACTGGCATGAAGCCAGCGCGAACTGTAGCGCGGACCTGGTGGAAGGTGCGGGCTCCAGCAATGACGGCCATCGAAGTCAGGTAAACGGCGTTCTGGATGGGCGAGATCTGTAGGGCGGACTGTCAGTACACTGCTCACCGCCGTCAGAGAACCAGAACATGATACTTACGATCAAGTTAGAGAGGAGGATCTGCATGATCTTGGACTTCAAGCTCGTCCGGCCTGCGAACAGCTTTTGTAGGATCGAGATCATGACGTGCCCGAGAGGTGCGCTGATAAAGGCACCATAGACAGCCATTTTGGGCACGCGGCTCGTGAAGTAGTGGCCGTGCTTGCTACGGTCTTTTGCAATCCACGAAGCGAGGAACTCCTGCAACCCCGCGAGAGAGCCTGAGGTGATCATCTTGGTGCGAAGAGGATCATCCTGAAGCTTCTTTAGATACCACTGTTGCGGTTACATCAGTACCCATGTTTGGAGGAGGATCGATTCCAGTCAGATGCGTACTGCGAGGTAGCCGTCAGGTCCACCACCCTTGGTCAGAGCATTGCCAATCTCCCGCACAAAGCCCTCCTTTCCATGCTGTGCGGCGTCAACGGTCTGACGAACCGTCTCCTTCGCCTCGAACTTGACCTGCGACATGGCTGCGGTCTTTCTAGCTCGCTAGTGAGCTTCGCCTGTTGCCGACGCGCCGAACAAGCTTGCAAACGTGCAACTGCTGAGCAACAGCAGCGCGTGTAAAAGGGTATGGCGGTATATAGTCTTCGAGAATCGTGTCCGGCGCAAGAGCGTGAGGCGACGTGAGGTTGTCTCGGTCTCGGTCTATGAGATGGAGGTGGAGGAGCCGCTGTTTACTACCGCCGAGAGAACCTTGTTTTTAGCTACCTGGGCGCGTATCCCCGGCGACGACGGCGATCTCCTACGGAGCCGCATCTTTGAAGACTCTTTCTTCATCTCTTCATCATGCGCACCATGCCATGCCATGTCGTGGCGTGGGATTGAAACTAGCGAATAACACCCTGAACCATTGGTGCTCACGTGCGCAGCTTCTGCTGTTGAGCTTTTGGACTTCCGACTGTGTTGTACAAATGATGTCCGCCAGGCTTTTAAGAGCATTCGCCAGTGGCGCGTCGATATCGTGATGGATGTGCATTGAAGCCTCTAGACAGTTGGCGAGAAAGCTGGCCGAGCATTCCGGTAAGGCAAAGTACGGTAAGTAAGGTGCGCTGGTGTCAGTCATGAAGAGAAGGAACCTCACAAGAAGGAACCTCACAAACACGAAAGCAATTCCTCTCTCTTCAAGAAGGCGGAACGAAGGACGGGCAGGACGACCTGTGTGTATTCTATCGACGCCGAGGAAAGAAGCCTGCTCAACGATGGAGGCCTGCTTAACTCCACGTCCCCAGCAAACCTGAGCTTCTTCTCTCCTTCACGGTCCACGCTTGCGCCCGAGACAAGCAATCACTCGCTCACCGTACCCATTGTTACATCCACGCGCCATTCGAGTCTGCTCTCTTTCAAATTCAAGATCACGCCAGACCGCCGTCTGCCATTCATTCCGCCGCGATGTCCTTGTACACCGCAGCACGCTCGTTGAGCCAACGGAAGCCCACTCCACCGACAGACCCATTCTGGCAGTCCACTCCACGCACAAACCCGCCCAGCTTGAACTCCGTCACGACCGCAATCCAGAAGGTAGGTCAAGGCACGCGATCCCTTCATCCATCGTACACTCCACATTCAAGATCACTTCATCGTCGCTCAAACCTGTCTATTGCTATGAGATTGTGCAAACCACTGACCTCCATCTCAGCCCGTGCCGGAGCCCGACCCTCCGCTTCGCCAAATCGCAAGAACTGTTCAAATCACAAGGGGAGGAGCAGCTCGTCGACCAACATGCACTCACACGACTATGAATCGGGTATACGGTGACCATGCTTGTTCAATGTGCCTCCGCATCCCCGAGATTGGCTGGGTCTACGCTTGTCAGCAAGACGACCAGCCAGTCCGAGAGCTTCCTCTTCCCTTGACGGTGCCGCACGTCTTGCCGAATGGTATTAGCTATTTTGAGGCGACGGCTCAGCTTGCCGAGCACATCCAGATGAGCCCAAGCATCGTCCGGGGCATCCGCGCTGGTGACTACAGCTCCCAGCAAGTCGTCAAGCTGCTCAAACAGAAGCAGGACCTCATCGAGGCCATCAAGAAGAAGGAGCTGGCAGCTGCCGAAAGCACCTCGATGTCTGTTAGACTCGTTAAGAGCGACTCTCTCAACATCATCTCCTCTGTGGGAACGTCTGCCCCACCGCAGAATGGCGGGATGTCTCTGCTTCCCATGACACCGGCTGGAACTCCACTCAATACGCCTGCCGAGAGTTCAGCATCGACGCCAAACAAACAAACTGCCCAACCGACAAATAAGAAGCCGCAGAACACCAAGTGCACGTACAAGGTTTGCCAAACCTGCCGCCCACTCTTCCAAGACCGGATGTTTTCCAGTTTCGAGGCTGTTTTGAACGGCGAAGTGCCTGACTTGACGGATAAAGACCTCCAATGCCTGCCTGTCATGGACAGCAACATAGCTGCAAACTTCGGCATTCGTCCGGCGGTGACTCCCATCAGCTCCGGCTCCAACAGCAAAGATAACATCATGCGTGATGGTAACGTCTCTGAGGACGATATTTCAGTGGACTGGACGCCCACCGAATGCACTGATTCATTCTCTGAGCAATTAAACAGCGCCGAGCTCTACCCATGCCCAGGTCCTCACCAATGTCCAGTATACAGCCGGTACTCTGGCTGCGCTTACGACACTGGATTTGACGATGGCCAACGTGCCTTCAACCACGGTTTTATGTCTGTGAATGAGGTCGACCGCATGACTCCCGAGAATTTGCGTCACCTGCGTATGCTCGACACATCCTCAACGGCATCCTCTCTCAGCCTTCCAACTCCAGCAACGGCTCCTCTCACTCCTCTGCTCTCTACGGACGAGGCATTTGCCGCCACGCTGAAGAGAAAGCTGGGTAAAGCCAAATCCTCACACTTTCCGAGTACTGTGCTGCGCACCAGAGACAGCAACAGTAGCTTTGGAAGCGAGGTCGAGGTACAAGGTGGCGTCGCTCTCACGGAGGAAGCTGTCGGTCGTGGCATGCCCGATATTCTCACCGACGACTGAGAAGCTCATACACCACTACTGAGCACCATCAAAGTGCTTGACGAACATTCATCTGCCGCTGCCAGTCTACCAGGCATATGAGATCGCATATCCTCATTCGGTATGAGCGAAGGACTTACATGTATGATGAAATGGCCACAACAGCAAGATTTGTCAACGATAGCGGAATCACGAAGACGATATCACAGAGGCACGACAAGAAGCTAAAGTAATGCTGTGGTGGATGACGATGCAGATATGGGTAAACGAATTGTAGATATACTCACCAGACTTGTGAGATGAGTCGAATATGTCGCAACAAAAGAGTTTGTTCATTGCAGTACAGACCTCTACTTTTTTGCCACTTGATCATTTCGGCCTCTTTGCCATTTGTCGGCCGACTATGCTTGCGCACAAGCCGGCAGGGTAGTCAAAGACATTGACAGTCTCAAAATAGCACCGTCGAGATGGCCTAATCATCATATTTCGAATCAGTCACCCCGATCGCCGTCAAAGTCCGATTCCACGAAATCGTAATCCTCATCCGACTCCAACTCGACTTCCTCCAGAGCAGAACCCTCCACATCGGTTGTACGGATCTCTCCGGCGGACTCTTTCTTGTCAGCAGCGCCGGCGGACTCTCCAGTGGCTACAGCTTCATCTTCCTGGCTTGACGATGTAGACGCCTCCTCGCTGACACGACTATCATCGACCGAAGACGCAACCCGATTTCGCTCCTCGATTTCCATAAGTCCAAGCTGGAATCTCAGCAAATTGTTAGCCTGAGCACTAGCCGCCAGCTTCTCCTCGCCAGTCCTGCACATGTTCATGTAAAGCTCCTTAGCCTGAACCTGGCCCTGGAGCTTAGTCGTAGCCTCTTTGAGCTCCGTAGCAAGTGATTGCCTAACCTTCATCTCGGATTCCAGCTTCTTGTCATCAGCAGTCTTCGTTTTGAAAAAGTGCTCTCTGTCCATGTTGGCGTATATCAGTTCCTGCTTGAGAGAAGCTATCTCCATACAATAACCTGTAGCCAAGGTGGTATATTGCTCTTGAGATACGCGGAGTTCCTGGACGCTTTGGCGAAGCTCTTCAATACCTTTCTTGTGCGACCAAGATTCGTTCACAGCCTTGCGAAGCTGAGAAGCGGTTTTGGCCTCCTTTTGCTTTGAAAGCTGTACCTCGTTCTGTAGGTCGACATTGCGCTGTATGATAGCGGTCTGATTCGACGCCGGACCCTCCAGTTGTATCAGGAGCTCAGCATTGCGCTGTCCGAGGCGGGTCTCGCGTTCCGCGAATCCGTGGTTGAGCTTTTTAAGGGCTGCTACCTCTCGATGGAGTCGTTGCAATTGCCCTTCCTTGTTTTGCTTCCACTGGGATGTATCACATCGATTGAACTGGATCTGAGCCCTGAGCGCTGTGCACTCCTTGGTAGCCTCCGAAAGCTTCTCCTCGAGATCGAGATAAAACTTCGCTTGCGTGGCTTTATTCAACTCATCTTGGAAATCTATTTCGCGGCGGTCCTTGGCGTCTTGCTCCAGAACATTTTTGTCCTTCTTCAGCTTATCGATGTGAGCTATTTTGTTCCTGGACCGTTGATGCATACTCAATAGAGTGATATTCTCAAGAACGATATCAACAGCGTAGCACAACAGCAACGCGGAAAGGATGTGCTTAGGTTCGTATTGATGTTGTGCTGCATCGTTGATATCAAGCATTATTGATATCAGTGGGCAGGGTATCCAAATCTTGAACAAATTCCGGACGGTATTGCAGAACAGCATCAGCACTGTAAAGACCCTCTCGCGGTGAATACTAAAAATTTCCTCAGGCGTACCCGGGGCCTGAGATGTCGCCTCAGCCGAGACGGGAATAGGTGCAGGCTCAGCATCAATGTCCTCTGCGATGGAAGCGTCCGCCTTAGGAACCACGGTGGCAGACTTCATCGAGAACTCTTCAGAGTTGATTCCCATTCTCGCAGCCCTATCGAAGAAATCAACCAAGATGGGGTGCATAACGAAATAACCATCGCAATGTCCCAGGCAAGCCCAGAGATACGTCAGCAAAAGCGACCCGAAAATTCCAGATCCAAGAATGACACAGTCAGTTTTAACCGGACGAAGCCCGCTGAAGAGAGACCGGCTAGCCATGAGGAGAGTGTACATGCTGATGCTTAACATGATTGAGACGGCAAATGTGCTCTGTGGTCCAATTTCGCGGAATCTCTTGAAAAAGCCCAATATGTAGCCCAAAAATGCGATGGCACCAGACCAGGTATTGATTATCTCTGATGGGTTGCCAGAGCAGTTGGTAATTTGCTTATTGAAGACGGACGTCCAGTGAATGGCGTGCTGACTGCCGGGGATTCTTCCAACTCCGGAGAGGATCGGCTCATCGATGCGGTGGCCGATGGCGGCAAAGGAGTCGTAGACTCGTGTGAACGGGTCACCGGAGCGCTTGGTGGAGTCTTTGACAGTCGAAGTGGTTGCCATTGCGACTTTGAAGAGCTGTGTGTCAAGCGACAGTTGAGATACGAGCAGACCACTGAGGTGAGGACAGTGAGGCGTCCGTTGGTGAAGGTTGTTGAAGGTTCTGAGTTTGAGTGGACTTTGATTGAATCTTTTCGAAGATCGCGTCGATGCAGCGTAGAAAAGATTAAAAAGAGAGATGAATGAAGAATATAACAGAGTGTCAGTTCCGGATGCAAGCGGTCCATCTATCAAAAAAGTGTGCCTCAGCTCCGTACCAAAGGCTGTCTCAAACCTTGCCCAACATAACGGCTTCGATGGACGTACTCAGCAAGGCTCGCCTGTGCGCCTGGAGGAACCTCTCGCAATGTAACAGCAATTTCGCAACATGCTACGTGACAGTCCAGAGGTATGATGACAGATCGTGAAAAGGATGTTGTTGTTGCATACATTACACTGTATTATCTGTAGAAGCCGGTCTGGTCCGAATATTCAAGCTATATTAGTCAAGATTTCGCTTTCTACAGAGATGGACAGCCTCTCCCGTGCAATGGTTGGAATAGTGGCGAGGCAAAAGGGCGTGTATCCTTCGGGCGGCTCGGCGAGCCAAATTCGACTGGACTCCGATCAGAAGTGGTATCGTCCAGCTATAGCTTCCGACGACGTCGAATGCGATCATGCAGTATGGGTTCTTCTAACGGCTGAGTTCAAGTCGAGCTTTCCTGAGAAGAGAGAAGCTGTCCATCTATAGCTTCCTCCTACTATAGGCCCAATAGGCTTTGAATGGAAGCTTCCAGTCCGTGACCCTCAACTTAGGATGAAAGACATCAAAATCGTTCTTTTGCAACTTATCAAGCCAAAGCTGGGTCGATATCGCAGGCATGAAGACACCAAAAGCTCGCTCGACTTCCTGAGCTTGTGTCTCCACGATACCGGTTGATGGTAAGTGGATGTGCTCTTCTTCATCTTGATGTTCGTATTCGTGACCAGCATCTTGGCCAGCACGCACATTTGCCAGCATCTGTCGGGCTGTGATCAGGTGGTCGTTTGCGCGAGTGGCTACCTCAAAGACTGCATCCCGGAGCCCGTGAGCAGCAGCACCATTGCGGAGAACGTCCTCTTCTCGTACGTTGCAGTTTGCCATGATATCGAGAGGGAGCATTACTGCGCCTTGACGAGTTGCACCAACGTCACCAGGAAATTGACCTTGGTTGCTGTGTGAATTGGCTGGGCCAGGGAAAGCGATTAGAGGAATTCCTCGTAGCACTGCAGCAATTCCAATTGCTTTCCCAATGTGGGAAGCGATATGATCTGCCGTCAAGCTTGCCATTGGGAGAGACTGTAATGTCAGATACAATAGAGTGCTGTATGTATTCTCTGCATAGCTTTCCAGGGTGGCAATGCTGGGATATGGCGGATTCGACAAGTACTTCTCACGCGTGTCTATAATACGCGTGAACCAGCTTTTGCTGAACTTGGATCGGCCTTCTCTCTTTACTTGTAGCTCTTCTGCTGCATGAGCGAGAAGTAACGCAATTGGCTGTTTTGGTGGCGTTCCAGCCAGTGCTTTGGAGACGGCGTCTCGCTGAAATTGCAGCCGCATAGCACCGATTGTTGGAGTTGACGTTGTATCTGCTGTACGGGCAACATCGATGTTGAACGCCCGAAGTGCAATGTATGCATTGCGAGAAGGGCCGGGAATATAGGGGAGAAGCAGTGACGATGGAGTGTCGTACTTCCTCAGCGTATCCAAACAGTATGCTCTCGCTCGGGTGATCTCATCAGCGGTCGCTGTTGCTGCGGGTTGTGCCACCGAATCTGACGCCCATCGTCTGTGGAGGAGAGACGTTCTTGAAGTTCTTGAAGTGGCGTTGAAGAAACACGTTTCCAGGCTGATGCTGTGTACGCCTCGCCATCCCGCCGGATGCGTTATCGAAGGAGGCATTTCCGATCTCTCTGATATGGACTACCGTCCAGAAACCAGTGTTATCTGTCCATTGGATGTGGCGATAGGAGTGCTGGTCAAGGTGAAGTTCAGCTGAAGCTCAAGGCCGTCATGAATTTGTTTGAGGCAGGCACGGACCATCGCGACGAACTTCATCGCGTCTTCGCCTTCACCTTCACGCGTGGAGACACCAAAACTACACGATTCTCGACAACGGTCAATACACAACATGGACATCGACGAGCGGCCGCACAAGAAGAGGCGCTTTTTTGCTGAAGGTACCCCGGCCATCGATGCACCTTTCAGCTCCGAATCGGCCTTTCCAGTGGACACAGACATTCCGAAACCGACAGCAGCGGCACTCAACAATGCGACTAAGGGCGTGGCTGACAAGGAAAATGTCTTCGATACCGACACCTTCACCAGCATCGTCGGAAGTGATGTGTCTGAGGATGATGTCCGTAGTCTGCAGAGCATCCACGGCAATAACCTGGAGCAGGCAATCAACGCCTATTTCGACGGCTCGTGGAAGAACAGCGTGAAGAATGTTGAGACGAAGCAGCAAAAGAAGTTGGACTTGAGACGGGGGTCTACGCAGAATGGCACAAAGAGTTCTAGAGATACATCGTCCACTTCCACTCCAACGGCAACGCGTCCAGCACTGGAGACGATGCCAAAGATGCGTTATATCGGAGCGCTGGGCGTAGCAGGCTGGACGACACGCAGCGGGAATGGTCTGCTCAAACCTGCCGATGTAGTCAAGATTCAACGCATTCGGCAACAGCTGCCGCAGACATCAGGAAGGGGTGGCAAAGGAAGGGCGGTGTCCCGGAGAACGCAGGATGTCATTGTGCGCTTCACCAGTCAGGATGGCACTGAAATTGGACGTCTGGAGAAAGATTCTGCCATGTGGATAGGTGCGCTGATCGATCAAGAGGTGTGCCATTTCGAGGGCCATTGCATCTTTGCACCGGAACGCATACGCACCAATGACACCGTCTATCTGCAATTACGCTGTTTCATCCTGCGTCCCGTCTTTCAGACTGGCAACTTCCTCAAACCGAATGACAACAATCGGCAAACAGGACTGTTCGAAGCCAAAGAGACTACAGAGGAGAGAGACCTGAGGCTGCGCCAGATAGGACTGGTCAAGCTGTTTTCAGAGATCAATCTGCGACCGTCTACCACGAGCGAGATGGCCGCAAAGCACAAGCGAGAGGGCATATTGCAGGCCGCAGAGATGGCTGAGCAGTCAGATCAGCAAGCAGCCACGACCAAATCTACCCAAGACCGAGACAAGGAGAATGATGCTTCTAGCCCACCTTCCGAGGAGAACGAAGAAGGAGAAGAGCTCGAACAAGATCAGCTTGACACGCTTTACAAGAAGGCACAGTCTTTCGATTTCAACACACCAACAGCTGAGCCCGCATCGAGCTTTGTGATGGACTTGCGGAAGTATCAGAAGCAGGCTCTGCACTGGATGATGGCCAAGGAGACGCGCGAAAAGGACGAGCACAAGCAACAGAGCATGCATCCGCTCTGGGAGCAGTACAATTGGCCGCAAAAGGACGCCGAGGACAAGGATCTCCCTGCAGTCGAAGGCGTAGACTGCTTTTATGTGAATCCTTACAGCGGTGAGATGAGTCTAGACTTTCCCGTCCAGGAGCAGACTTGCCTTGGAGGTGTCTTGGCAGATGAGATGGGTCTGGGAAAAACGATCGAGATGCTGTCTTTGATACACTCCCACAAGTCTCCCGAGCACCAGGACCTCGTGAACGATGATGCCGACGTTGAGGTCGATGCCGTGAGCAGTCTTGCAAGACAGCCCATGGCATCAAGCACCATCCGCAAAGCACCAGCGACGACCTTGGTTGTTGCTCCCATGTCTTTGCTTGCACAATGGGCAAGTGAGGCGGAGAAGGCATCCAAAGCAGGTACGCTGAAAGTGTTGGTCTACTATGGCAGCGAGAAAGGAGTAAACCTACAGACCATCTGCTGCGGCTCGAATGTGAGCTCTGCGCCCAACATTATCATTACCAGCTATGGTGTAGTCCTTTCCGAGTTCAACTCCGTGGCAAACTCTCTGGGTGGAAACCGAGCAGCATCTGGAGGCCTCTTTGGCGTGGAGTACTGGCGGGTAATCCTGGACGAAGCACATATGATCAAGAATCGCCAGTCCAAAACGGCCAAAGCATGCTACGAGATTGCTGCTACCCATCGCTGGGTCCTTACTGGAACACCCATCGTCAACCGACTAGAAGACTTGTTCAGCTTGGTACGTTTCTTGCGTGTCGAGCCCTGGAATAACTTCAGCTTCTGGAAGACCTTTATCACGGCACCCTATGAGAAGGGTGATTTCATGCGTGCACTGGACGTGGTGCAGACGGTCCTGGAGCCCATCGTACTTCGTCGTACAAAAGACATGAAGACTCCAGATGGCGAGGCGCTGGTGCCTCTTCCTCCGCGAACGATTACAGTCGAAAAAGTTATACTATCGCCACCGGAAAGAGACGTATACTCCCACATTTTTACACGAGCCAAGCGAGCGTTCAATGCGAACGTAGAGGCAGGCACGCTCATGAAAAGCTACACCACCATCTTCGCGCAGATCCTCAGGCTGCGACAAAGCTGTTGTCACCCCATCCTTACGCGAAGCAAGGCTATCGTAGCTGATGAAGAAGACGCAGCCGCTGCTGTAGACATTGCGAATGGTCTTGCCGACGACATGGACCTAGCTGAACTGATCGAACGCTTCGAAGCAGACGAAGGCGAACAAGATGCCAGCAGATTCGGCGCTCACGTCCTCAAGCAGATTCAAGATGAATCAGAAATGGAATGTCCCATCTGCAGTGAGGAGCCCATGGAAGAGCACGCGGTTACTGGCTGCTGGCACTCTGCTTGTAAGAAGTGCTTGCTCGACTACATTGAGCACCAAACCAACAAGAACGAGATCCCACGATGCTTCAACTGCCGCGAGCCGATCAATGCTCGCGATGTCTTCGAGGTCATTAAGCATGATGATGACGATACTGATCCGGATGAGAGCCAAGGAAATGTTCTCGCTGCCGCGATGGATGTCGACAGCGACGCAGAGGATGAAGACTTGTATGGCAGCACACAGAAGACGCCGTCCTCGCAGAAGAAACCACGCATTACCCTACGAAGAGTCAACCAGCTTTCTTCCGCGAAAATCACAACTCTTCTGACCCAACTCAAACGGCACAAAAAGGCTGAACCGAGAAGCAAATCAGTCGTGTTCTCACAGTTCACTTCTTTTCTCGACATCCTTGGCCCGGCACTGGAGAAGAACAACATTTTCTACCTTCGCTTCGACGGCAGCATGTCCCAGAAAGAACGTGCAAAAGTACTCGCAGAGTTCGCAGAGCGGCCAAAATTCACCATACTTCTCCTGAGTTTGAGAGCAGGTGGTGTCGGCTTGAATCTGACTTGTGCGAAGAGAGTGTTTATGATGGATCCTTGGTGGAGTTTTGCAGTGGAGGCGCAGGCTATCGATCGTGTTCATCGTATGGGACAGACGGAGCCTGTAGATGTTGTGAGGTTTGTGGTTGAGGGTAGTATTGAGGAGAAGATGTTGAGGGTGCAGGAGAGGAAGAAGTTTTTGTGAGTTGTTCACGATCCTGCGCTGATGAATATTTGACTGACTTTGATACAGGGCGAGTTCGTTGGGCATGATGAGTGACGAGGAGAAGAAGTTACAGCGCATTGAGGATATTCGGGAGCTGTTGAGTTGAGCGGGATAACTGTATATCATGACATATATCATGACTGCATATTACACGATAAAGTGTCTAGAAAGCTTAGCATTGAAATGCGAAGTAAGAGAACATCTCTGTCGTCCTTCACAACGGGATCTTCGCTCTTCTCTTGAGCATTCTTGAGGCAGGGTATTCGTCTACCATCCAAGACCCGTCTATAGGCGTCTGCTGAAGGCTGGAGCTGGTTTCCAAACCATCACTGCATTGGGTTTGCATGCTAGCTGTGATGGCCACACAGAGCGCTTCTTCTCCTCGTTCGTTTCACCCACGCTTCGACTTGATAAAGCCTGCACAGGCGTGTAGCGAACAATCAGAGCGTTCTTGTATCCAAGCGTTTCTTTCTTCGCGTATCGTCTTTCAGCCAGGCTCCGGGTTGCTTGCTCCTGGTCTCACACTGGACCCTGTTGTATTACGTCTGAACTTTGGTCTTCGGTCGGGCACATATACCGGGCTAGGGGAGACAACGATAGTCGGCGTACTAGGGCTCTCCGTCCTGGTTATGACAGGACCCGTTTCCGAAACACACCGACTCAAGCTACCCTGAAGAGACCCGTGATGACCGGGTGATGAAGGAACCTCCAGCGTGTCTCTTCTCTTCGCCACTGGGGATCTAGCATTGGTCGACTCCGCAGGGCCTGAGCGCTGTCTGCTCAAATTGGAGCGACCGCTCCCACTCGAATTTCTCCGCAGCGATGGGCTGTAGATTGATCTTGTATCTGAGAGTCCAGGATTTCGGTTTTCTTCGCCGGGAACTTCGGGGTATGCCGTTGCTCGTCCTCGCCTGAAGTCCGAATCATCGAAGATCTTCCGGGCGATGTTGCCGAATCCATCTCCAAACTTCATGAACAATCGGGCTGCGATGCGAATGGTACCTGTTCCACCGGGATCAAGCTTTTCCTCTTCTACTGCTTCTGCCAGCAGGAGATATGCCGATCCTAGGATTGCCAGAATCGTACCTGCGATTGGGGACCACTGGCCGATGTTTCCCTGTCGATGTGTAAGTTTGGTAGGCCTAATCACAGTATAGTGACTTACTATAGGTTCTTGTTGATATCTAATCTGAGGGGAAAACATATTTCGCTCTCCAAGTACGAGTATAATGAGTACTGCAGAGCCAAAGACCACAATCTCACCGTATTCACGAATTGCATAAGCGACTCGGTGCTGCTTTTCCCTGGTCGGAGGTTGACGTTCCCTCGATTCCTCGTACTGTTCATTGAGTCCCTCGAGACGTTCGGCGTTCTCGGAACTTCTGCATGGCTTTTCGCGATGTAACGAAGGCCTGATAGCGTCGGTACTGGCGATTCCTCTAGCTTCTTCGGCCGCATCTTCCGACTGCGCTACATTCTCCCCTTCTTTGGGTGAAGCTTTCCAAATGAACTCCAGGATCTTGAACCACATTGATACAAGCAGCAAGATGGCTGGTATGCAGCAAGCTGCCGCCAGAAGCGTAACGGTGTTGAAGGTGAGTCTGTCCGGAGCCGGAATAATCTATGACTGGTTAATACTGAAGTCATACATGAGAATCATATGTCATACTCACATAGATATTGTTTGCTGAGCCGCCGCGGATAGGGCTTTCGATTGGGGAAAATTGCCCATGACCGGGGTCTGTCGAGCAGTGGTCAAGCCCACAACGAGTTTTACCAAGATTGTCATACGGGAAGCTGCCCACGCTTTCGATTGGATTGCCGCTGTCGTCATGTCTGCACAACGTTGAGTTCACGCGGTAGAACTCGACTGTCAAGCTTACCAAGCCTGGGATTGCGTTAGTAGTCTTCGTTAATGAACGTTTGCGACCCCGTACCACTCAGCAAGACGAGTACCCATACGAATATGGTATTGCGGCCGGGATCGTTGAAATATGTAGAGGACTGTCGTACAGCGACGGGAGCTGCCAAAACACCAATAGCGCAGAGTTGAAATGCGCCATATACATCCATATCAACCTACAAGAGTCAGTCGTCTACTATGCAACGTTCAAAGGCGCAATGTCTCTTTCTTTCACTTACAGCGCCTAAACAATAGTCAGTCTTGCGCTTCTCATCACAGCTCAATGTACATACCATCAACATGAACCGCAGCAAGCACAACGCCGTGCAAGGCTGCAACCATGGGTACCAGCAGAGCAAGACCCACGCAGGCGTTTCTTAGCCAGTCACTCTTGCGAGCAAAGACACAAGCTGCTACTAGAACGTAGTACAGTACCCGAGAGCCTGGACCGTATTGGCTAGACAGCGGCCAAGCGCAAACAACATCAAGACCAGTGCTGTTCGATGCTACGTCCGCTCGGGCTATCAAATCACCCGCTAGAGAAGTCGGTGAAAGTGCTGGCATGGTAAGATATGCATCAAATGGCTTGCGAGAGTTCGTCCTTAGTATGGTGGATCCCTGGGAGTTGCATCTCCGTCTGCTGTATATCGGGCTGTGCCAGGCTCGAAAGCCACTTCATGCGAGCCACTGTTGATAAGATGAATGGGTTGCGAGATAGCCTAGGAAGTGATCCTGGAGAGTCCCTTGCGCAGGAAATGCGTTGTCTATTTCGTTTAGCCATCATCGGCTAGAAGTGCTGCTACTGCACTGTAATTGGTGGTGCCCGATTCCGGTCAGAACTGCGCCACGCGATTTTTGAGCGAAGGATGCACCTCATGTAAGTCTGCACGTCACGATCGCACCAAGAGACGAGAGGCCGCCCAAGTACACAAAGAGAAGATAATACTTGCCGGATTGTGACACACTAGCGAGGCAGTATGTGGGTGTGAGATATCAATAGTTTGTGATGTTTGCATACAAGAAGTGATGGAGGTGGAGAATAGAAAGAACGTCTGCCCACGGGTGAATATAAAAGCCACGAGTGGCTCACTTCAGTCTCGTTCGTGCCACGACTTTCACTTTCTCAACATCCACGCCAAGACCATCGGCTACTGCAACTGCAACCCAAGTGAAGGGAACTGCCCTGCGCGGTGGCACACATCACACGCACACGCACACCCGCATGCTCGACAAAAGCGCCAAGACCGAGTGCTCCGCAGTCAAGGGCTGGGCACAGCTTGATACCTGACGTGTGAAGACCACGAGCGTCAGCTCCCGAACCCTAATGGTCTATTGTGGACCATATTTTCACATTGAGGCTGAGCCAAGTCTTTCGCAGGCTTGAGACTTCGTTCGGCATCAACCTCATCAACAACCACATAATGAGAAAAGTTCTGGAGCACCCGCGACCGAGACTCACGAACATATCGATTGCCGTGTCCAGGCAGACTCAATGTTGACCTCCATCTCGACAGCCGGACAGCCAGGACCTAGGTGACGATAAGGTTATAGTTGCACAGCATGTCTTCAGACGCTGTCAGTACCGATACCAGCCAGATCAAGGAATGGCGATCCATTGTCACTTTGATTGTGTTCGTCATTACCAGTACGTTGGGACGGACTTCACTTCTTGACTTAGCTGACCTTACAATCTCACCACAGACTTGGTTGTCTTGTTTCCGTTCCATGTCCCTTTATATATTCCCAAGTTCGTGTACAACGCACTATGGGACTGTATGAGTGCTGCGCGAATAGTGGGCAAACGCTCGCGACATCATGGCAGAATCAACGGCGACGAGGAAAATTCAAAGCCCAGTTCCTTCGTGGTTTTCAGGTTTCCAATGGACTTCTCGACAGCACCACTTATCGCTGATCTTTTCTTGCTGGCTATACTGGCGATTGGCCGACAAGAAGTCCACGATGGGACCGTCGGCACGGATGGCATCTCACCAATCGATATCATGGTCTTCTTCTTGACCCTGGCCTATATCGCGATCTCCATCGACGCCTCGGGTTTGATTCGATGGCTGGCGTTCAAGGTCCTTCAAAAAGCAGGCAAAGCGGGACATCGCCTCTACTTCTACTTGTACACATTCTTCTTCGCTTTGGCGACCTTTGCCGGAAACGATCCTATCATTCTCAGTGGCACTGCTTTTCTGGCCTACATGACCCGAGTTTCGAGTAATATTGAACACCCGCGAGCATGGATATATGCTCAGTTCGCAGTGGCCAACATCGGCTCGGCCATTCTGGTGTCTTCGAACCCGACTAACCTGGTTCTCGCCGGTGCATTCGGGATCAAGTTCATCCATTACACGGCCAACATGATCGTACCCGTGATTGTTACAGCCATTGTCATCTTTCCATTCCTGCTGTACATTGTCTTTCCCGGCGAGGATCTCATCCCTCGATCAATCAAGCTACATGAGCTGCCAACTCCGCTCAAGAATAAGAAGCCTGTAAATCCGAACATTCCCAATGCTCGAGGAGCCGCGGACGCAAACGCAACGGACAAGGCAGAAGCCAACCTTCTTCCGCTGGAAGAGATCATGAATCCATTCTTGGATAAGGGAGGTGCAGCGTTCGGTGCCATCATCATGGCGGCAACTCTGATCACTATTCTTGCGGTGAACGCGTCAAGAGAGAGTGGTCAAGAATTCCAAGTGTTTTGGGTGACCTTGCCTGCGGCTGGCATCACTCTCTGCTGGGACATGACTTTTGGGTGGCTAAATCGGAAAGAAACCCGCAAGATCGCTCGCAAAGGTCGAGAGGCAGTTGAAAATGCTCAGGCCGAGCGGTCGCTTCGAAAGGAATCAAGTCCCTCGCTTCAAACAAAGGAACATGAGCGTGAGGGTTCTGACGAGACATTTGCCCAAGGTCTGGAGCGAACAGAATCGCCTGACGTTCTGCCCGTGGTCGTTGAACCGCTCAAAAATGACACGAATGTGGGCACCGCAGAAGGCCTGAGGAACAGAGAAGCTAGTGCTTCGACACCAGTTGGACAAGCATATTCTGCTGTGACCAAACCATCCCAGGAATTTCCGCCCAAAGACATGCACGAAAAAGATGGTTCAATGGAAATGCAGAAAAGTCCAGTTCTTGAAGCGGCGCGAACTGCAGAATCGAGGCCTTCAAGCAGAGGACACGACGAGGAGCGTGCCGAGCATCCCAATAAACCAATACGAGCCACCTCAGAACCTACAACACTGGCATCCATCATTGCCGAGAGATATCGCTGGTTGCAGGAGACCTTTCCAACAGTAATGGCTGTTCTGGCTCACTTACCCTTGAAGCTCGTGCCCTTTGCTCTGGCCATGTTTGTGCTCGTCCAAGCACTAGTGACCAAAGGCTGGGTCCCAGTTTTCGCCCATGGCTGGGGTCATTGGGTGGACAAGACAGGCACGATAGGCGCCATCGGCGGCATGGGATTTCTGTCCGTGATCCTTTGCAATGTAAGTCTCTCTCAAACCACCAGCCAAGCATTAAACGAATGAGACTAACAACCCTTTAGTTCGCCGGCACAAACATAGGAACAACAATCCTCCTCTGCCGCGTAATCCAAGCTTGGCTCGCCATCAATGAGAACAACAACACATACATCACGCAACGCACATTCTGGGCTACCGTCTACTCGATGGCGATTGGAGTGAACTACGGCGCTTTCTCCACAGCTTTCAGCGCCTCGCTGGCTGGCATGCTCTGGAGAGACATCCTTTACCGCAAACATATCAAGGTGCGAAGTCTTGATTTCGCGAGGGTAAATCTACCTATCATTGCTGTGTCCATGGTGGTGGGATGCGTGGTGCTTATTGGGGAGGTGTACATAACGAGATCGAAGGATCCCTATAGAGGATGATGGGGAGTCATCGAATGCAAAGGAATATATTTCGGATATTTGCATGCTCTTGTTCGCATATTTGCTGTCTTTCCAAGGTTCTAGAGCCATTGACCTTTGCTGCTGATGAACATGTGTGTCTTTGTATCGCACGGCAGACATCACTCTCTCACTCCTATCAGCTTCCTCTTCGCTTGCTTATCTTGACCTCGTGTGAATAGACGATACAAGAACATACTATCTATGAACCTGATGTCTTGCTCCAGAACTTCCAAAGAACACTCTTTACTACGTGGAGCAGATCCCGGAAGACCTGTAGTCTCTATGCTATGTGTTGTAGCGTGTAGCAAATAATGTCACTACCCCAACCCTAACCCTAAGTACCCCTGCGGAGAAAGGGCTGAGCAGGAGGTAGATCCCGGTGTGGTTGGTAGTTGATGCGAACAGACTGCCGTACACTCTTCCAGGCTAGAACACGTCCTGTGTCAAGCGGTTCTGGCAGTGCCACAGTTAAAGCTGGGCTTAAAGTCTCATGACTGCGAAGAGCTGATGCAATCAGCTCACCTCGATTTGGAGCCGGCCACCAGAACAGCCATGTCGATGAGTCCAACGTGAAGAGGCTCTACGATACCCAGAATTCGAAATGCTAGAACCGGTCACAGGGAATCCTCTCTATAGTACAAAAATACTCATACACCAGCATAGCTCCATAGCTCTAATCATTCTTCCCACTAGTCAACCTCTTTCCTTCCCCATCCTCATCCTCATCCTCATCATCAGTGAATCCACCCTCATCGTCCAGTGCAAACATCGTTTCGCCATCCAAACTCTCACGCGGCAGCTGGCTCGGCTTTGTAGGTTGAGGAGCAGGTAACGGTGAAGCATCTCTCATAGGATTCGCACTCCTTGAAGCATTCCCGCTACGAGGCGCATCATAGGGTGGAGGTTGCTTAGACCCACCCTCCATGGCTTCCAGATCATCGTCCATATCCATTGAGTCTCGAATGGAAGCGATTTCGAAACCGTCGTCGTCTTGGGCGATCTATCAATTGATGTCAGCGATTGATATACAGAGCGCGATTTTGGAATACTCACCTCATCAGACATAGCAAACCGCCTATTGTTAGGCGTAGGCCTCCACACATAAGCAATAAAAACCACATCAGCAAAGTACACCAAGTTTAACCATCCATCCAAAATAAACCATCGAGACTGCCAATGATTAGGCACAAAATCCGCCGCACTACTCCCTCCTGCAAAAGTCCAAGAATTCACAAAGAAAAACGCGAAAATCACAATGATGCTCGCCAGAATCGCCCACCAAAGTTTGCGATACATTCCAGCTTTGACGTGTTGTTTTCTTTCGGTCAAGTCTTTCATGGTGTAGTTTAGGGAATTCAAGGTCCAGATGTAGAAGGCTGTGAGTGTGCCTGCCAGAGGCATGACGACTAGCAGCACCAAAGGACCAGCATTTTCCGGGGTGACGGATAAGGAGGCGATGGCGTAAATGACGCCGAAGACGAAGTGGGCTCCGCCCAGAGCGCGAACCCACCACATTGTTTTTCCGAGCGTATGTTTCACGACACCGTAGCCCATGCATACTATCAGTAGCAAGAAGAAGGAGAAGGAATTCCTCGCAGCGCTGAGGATGGAAACGACGATTAGGAGTGCTTTTGCGCCTGCGTTCAGTCCATGTCGGTTTTGATAGTCGTAGAAGAGCCATGTCATGAACATTTCTATGACGAGGAAGATGAGGATTGCTGTGATGTAGTTTTGTACAGCCAAGATGTCGTGGCGGTGCATCCAGTATAAGATTCCCCAACCTATAGCCAAGAAGGCGTAGACGAGAGTTGCGATGGCGTAGAAGGGAAGTTTGGCGATTTGAGCAGCGGGGAGTTCGCCGAATGCGTTGCGAAATTCGACGATGCCATTGTAGCCTGCTGCGCTCCAGCCTGCGGTGCTGACGCAGTAGTATCCTGTTCGTTTGACGGGGTAGTTTATGGCGCCAGGGTCTTTGAGGTGGATTGCTGTGGTTCGGATGAGGGATTTGGATTTTGAGGTTGCGTTTGCTTTGAGGATGAACGCTCCTAGATCTGCCTCGTCACAGAGTTTTGCATCGCGAGCTTCTTGATCGCAGAGGTATTCGGTCTGAGGTATGTTAGCATTGGGAGGACTGGATTTTGGACGGTTGAGAAGACCCACGAATGTACCATCTCCATCAGCGGCAGGAACTTCAGCTCCAATGAGTGGTCTATCGCTCCATTCGAATATGACCAAGCTGACAATGGGGTCCTCCTCCTCAATAACATCGTCTGGTTTTATGAACTTGACCAGAATGAAGGGGTCAACGTCGCCTCCCCAAGATTTTCGGCTGTACATGCCCGAGCATATTTGTCTGTTCGTCTCACTCTCGTCCTGTATTCGCACTGCTCAGTACTTGTCCCTGTCCATATTGTCGCTCATGCCACGTACGATCTTCAGCTCCGCGGCCCATATTCCTGTCAGCTGCAACAACAGCAATGCCGTCAACCTCATCCAACCCTTCATGATATCTCTGCTCTTTCTGCCTCAATAGAACTGCGATTGGACGCCTAGAGACCTTCAGGAAGCCTCAAAGGACGCCTCAAGTGTTTCCAGGCCAGACCAGGCCAAGGAAGTCAGACTCCGGAGGCTCCCGCCTTGGTATTGATCGAATGATGCCCTGTCGAGGATGGGTGTATGCTAAAGGTACTTGGATGTTGCCGCAGCATGCATAAACCAATGCTGTGAGACCCCAAACACAAGCAAGAAGGACTTCACATGACAAGGGAGAGCCAGCGAGCTTCGACCGCGCATTCGCGTTCTAGATGCACAGCCACGGGGATCACACGCCACAGGTGGCGGAAGCTTCATATGCCGTGGCATTGTTGGCGACGGGATATCTGGATTGCCTCTCCTCATGGCTGTTTACATAGAAGAATTGTATGATGGGAAGTGTCGAGTAATTCACGGCGATTATAGCGATACCAATATCAGCATCTAAATATTTCCCATCGTGCCTTTGAAAGCTGCGTGTCAAAAAGGCAGACTGCTGATCATCTACCGGGAAGCTTTGGGAGAAACAAGATGCGGTCACACGCGAGAGCGATGATGCGTTTTTCGCCGGGAGACAAGACATATCAAACCATGGCCGCTCGCTGCTTAATCAATTGACAAGAAGAAAGAACAGAGCGACCCGCCAGCGCGCTTGCTCCAACACCCGACACGCCGGCACAGCCAGACAGAGGTCGTTGTTGTCACTTGTTTGCCGCCGACGGCACGTTTCATATTTCTCGCGACAACGCCCGCATACCAACCAACGAACGCTTTGCTCTATTCTTGTCGACAGCAACGCTGTTCTCAAATTCTTAAGAAGACGACCGCTCGGTCGCCCATTCACTGCAGAATACCACGAAACCATACCATTTCCTCTCATAACATCACCTCCTCCACCAACAACCAGCCATGGCTCAAGTCGTTGGTAAATATGCAGCAAACAAGCTCCTCAAAAAGCAAATGAAGAAGTATGAAGGCAAGAAACAAATAGGCGGCGAGGTAAAAACCCATCAACGCATCTAACACGCCTCTCCCTTTGCTGACACCACCACTCCCCACAGGACCCATACTTCGCCATGATAGAAGACCCACGCAAGCCAGGCAAATTCAAGAAAGTCAAGAAGCAAATCCCCGCCTACATCCCCGAGAACGACGCCAACATCCTTGCCTCCTTCCGCAAAAATGCCTACCACTTAGACTGTTCCCTCTTCTCCCTCTTCGGCATGCGTTTCGGCTGGGAATCAGTAATTGGATTGGTCCCATTCGCAGGAGATGCTATCGGTGTAGCTCTTGCATTGCTCCTCGTCCGCAAAACCCGCAAACTCGACGGCGGGATCAATCAGGGATTGTTGATAAGGATGATGATCAATATCGCGATTGATTTCTTGGTTGGGTTGGTGCCATTCATTGGAGACTTGGCGGATGCGGCTTTCAAGTGCAATACGAAGAATTTGAGATTGTTGGAGGAGCATTTGGATGCGAAGTATAAGCCGAGTGAGTTGAGGAGGGATGACAGGGATTTCGCTGGGGTGGATAAGGAGAAGAGGAAGAGCAACAGGAAGTCGGGCATCTATATGCCTAACGACCCTCCACCAGCGACTGCGTTCGATGACAGCGATATGGAAGACGAGAGACGTCAAGCAGCAGCGACAACAGTCGATGGTCTGCAGGAGCCTCGTCCAGCTCACGCACCCGAGGATCGAAGAGGCGGAGAGCGAGGCGGTTATGGCAGCAAGAAGAAGTCTGGCAGGAGATAGGTATATTGTCAGGAGTGTCGAGATCAAGATGCTGAGCTTGAACGTTTGAAAAAGTCGCAGGTTGATAGAGGCTCGCCAGAAGCGATCCGTGAATGATGGGTTCGACGAGAGGCGTTGAGAGAGTATATGGATGGGTTGAAGCCATTGTTTTGATACCCCCTTTCAGAATGGCAGCGAGGCGATAAACGGAAGCTATAACTTGAAGCAAAAAACAATTACCAACTATTAATGGCGTTGCGATTTGCAGATGTTGGCTCCATGGGTAACGTGCTCTGTGCTGTTTAGCATTCTTCTGCATGATCCTGATTCCAACGAAAGTATTGGTTGAATGGCTCAGACTCGAGGGACATTGACTTGGAAAGATTGTGTGGACTCATTGTAGGATCAAACAGGGTATCGTATATTGAACATTATATAGAAACACATCATGTAAGGTGATGGTACATGTTGAAGAAGACAGCAAGGCCTGATACCATCTCAGATCATAGACTCTTCACAAAACCCGCAATCTCCCTCACAGCCTTATTATGAATCTCAGGTAACAGTCTTCTGAAGATAAGTCCAGATCCATGTACCACTCCAAGATTGACAGAGGCATTGGCTTCCACTCCAGCAGCCAGAAGTTTTCGATAGTAGGACATGCCTTCGTCTCTTAACGGACATAGTTCGTCCATGGTCAGAACATGCGGCGGAAGACCCACACAGTCCTCGACCGCAGCATGATATGGCCAAGCCAAAGGATTTCGACTGTCGTCTCCAGAGTACCAAGTTCCCATGCCGGCTAACATGGCAGTGTAAAACCAGTACCCTTCGCATTCGTAGAGAGAGGGTAGCTCTTCGAGTTTACGCTCATCGCTCCAGCCATATGCGTTGCTTATCCAGGGAGAAATACCATAGACGCCAGCGATTTGATCTACCCAGCCTTCTTTGTTGGCTTTTAATGCTGTTGCCAATGCGAGATTCGCACCGCCACTTTCGCCCTGGAGGATTATCTTATCGATTCCAAGTTCGGCTTTGTGGGAATCGATGTACTGAAATGCGGAAGCACAGTCGTTGAGGCCGATAGGGAAAGGGTTATGTCGGCCTTTTTCCCAGGCACTGCGGAAGTCGACCGCTATTACTACGAGGCCTTCTACTGCTAAGGATGTACACCAGCGGAAGTGGACCTGGGATGGCATTAGCTTAGAAGATAGGTAGTGGGAAGCAATAGATGGTACCTTATTCGCGGTATCCAGAATAGTAACCGCACTAGCAGTATACATGACAGCTGATAAAGGACCTTCCATATCCGCAGGACGAAACACATAAAGCTTCCTTTCCGTTCCATCGAATGAAGTGAATTTCATAGTCGACCTCTTGATCTTCGGCTCGAACTCATCCTCAGGTAGATCGTTCGGTAGCATTTCGTACATAGTAGCAGTATCCACGTGGTTCTGTGCCATTTGGTTTTTGGACGAGAGGTCGTCGGACTTCATTTTTGCGAATGGGTTGGGTTGGCTGCCATCTAAACCGAATGCTCGGAATGTTTCTACGAGTTTTGGGTGAGCTCGGGGCTCTTGGAAGAATTTTAGGTGAGGGTCGGAGAGGCGGCCGGGAGCTTTATAGGTAGATGATTTTCTAGGCCGTTCTGATGATGTTGATGAGAGGCTAGATGTGCTGCTTGCTGGAGAGGAGGACATTGCGTCTGAGAGGTCGGATGTGCTGCTTGCTGGAGATGAAGACATTGTGTCTTCGAGGCTGAAGGTGCTATCTGCAGGTGATGATATGGGTGAGTCGTCCAAGCTAGAGGTGCTGCTCGCGGGAGAGGCTGTTCTTGTGTCTTCTGCCATTGTGTTGGAAAGATGAGAGATGTCTTGTCTTAGGATCGAGAGGAAGCATGAATGAATTGGAAAAGACGATCAGCTGGGCGTTCAAGGTTGCATATATTCCTGGCACACGTCGTGTCCCTCATTGTCATTCCTACTCATGATAGTAACCCAACAAGATTGGCATCCGTGTGTTCCGAGTAATGCTTTCATGATCAGCTCTATAGCCGTGAGAGGTGATAACATCATAAGCTGGCACGAGGCCCTGGAAGTCTAGGCATTACGCTGTATGGCAGATCGCTGCGGGCCATGAGTCGTGAGGAGTCTCTACAGATCGGACTCTGGCATCGGTGCGGCGCGATCTTGATGGCTGTTGATGTTCGATCGTGGACGTGGCTTGTCGATGTCAGCGATCGGTCTCATTGTCTGGAAGGCCGCGATATGACAAGTGTATTGTCATGTCACAGTCTTGACTCTGGTAGGAGGTAGAACTGTGAGGTGGAGTGCTGGCAAGCTGGATGCTCCTTCAGTCGGCATTGCTTCGGCTAGGACACAACGTAAAGGCTTATGAACGTCACTGTTTTTTGAGCAAGCAATTCTCACGAATTCCACTGGAAGCCCAGCTTTCCTTGTCCTGCCGGTAAGGTTCTCGTTCCATCTGTCCACCACAGCAGTAGCTAACGATTACCAGACATGGCGCAGTGGTAACGCGTCGCACTTGTATCATACAGCAATGCGAAGATCTCTAGTTCAATTCTGGATGCCGGCATATCTTTTTGGACTTTCGATATAGTCATCTCATCTTTTTGGTCTTTGGCGATCACTGCAACACCCAATGCTGTTGCAGCCAGACCTTTAGAGGTATCTAACATCTTTACGGTGCTTGAAAGTCCTCAGCTGGATGGGAGGTTACAGCAGTCATGCCCGTTAAGCTCACCTTGACTTTTTTGCATTTTGCATGAAACCCACCAGGCGCCGTTGCCTAAGCTCCTATTTCGAGGATCGATGATGCATCGCCATCTTCAGGAACAGGCTGGGTTAGAATGTAGCAAAGAGGCCATAGATGTGTTGCACCGTTGTGATATGAGAATGGGATGGGTAGAAACCTATCAACTTTTCCGTTCCTCTAACAATCAGAAATCGCCAACTCCTACTCAGACTTCACGCCATCAACTCACACAGGCAAGCTACACGAGAGAGAAGGTGAAATAAAATGGAACAAATTTGAAAGCGAATCGACTTTTAATTGCGTGCTGCTACAGCTGGTAACGCCGCGCCATGCCCACATATCTCCATTCGTAACGCCGTCATACTTGCAGACCATGCAGTCATCATATCTCTAGTAGAAGAAACCGATGATCTTG
>KZ109981.1:860-39247 GCA_002116395.1 Ramularia endophylla | reverse complement strand
GAGGTTTAAGTAACTACGTACTCTAATTAGCCGGTAAATTAGGCTTTTTAGACCTAGTACGAGTCTATCTCTAAAAGGTATAAGCTTATCCCCGAAACTCGGCGCTATATACGGATTAGGCATTAGTCAAACTATGATATAGATACCTTAGGCCTTAGAGTCGTTGTTACTCAAACCGAAGCAAAGAGGGTCTAGTCGCACTAGATAGCAGCAAGACGCGCTTCTTTTGCGGTTTTCGAAGGTTGTGGCGGGTCCTGACGTCACAAAAGCTGCGTGTTTTGTGCTGAAGCTGGCAGCAGGTTCCTCCTGGTCGTGAATAAGACTTTATAAAGGCAACACTTCCTCACTCACCACTTCACAACCTGCAACAAACACATCCAAACCTGCACCACCGAACCAACACTTCGATCCACCAGAATCCTACCACACATACCATCCAACATGTCGACCACCATCCAAGTCAGAAACATCTCTGAGAAGAGCAGTGAGACTGAAGTGCGCGACTTCTTCAGTTTCTGCGGTAAAATCCAGTCAATCTCCGTCAAGCCCGACACCAGCGACGCCGGTTCCTCCCAGTCCGCGACGGTGACCTTTGAGAAGGAGACGGCCGCGAAGACAGCGCTTCTTCTGGACAACACCCAGCTCGGTAGCTCCGTGGTACACGTCTCCGGTGCGCAGTCCCTCGATCAGCTCGCAAGCGGTAAGACTGCTGGCTCCGCCGACGAGAAGGACAAGGATGGCAACGACATTGCACAGGAGGACAAGCCCCGCGCCCGCGTCGCCGCTGAGATGTTAGCTCACGGCTACGTCATCAGCGACCAGGCCATTCAGCGCGCGCTTGCTCTTGACCAGCAGCACGGTGTCAGCACCAAGTTCCAGAATGCTCTGTCCAACTTTGACAGCAAGTACAAGGTCTCTGAGCGTGCTCAGGCTGTCGACCAGCAGTACGGCGTATCCACCAAGGGCAACCAGGCCTGGGCTGGATTCAGCTCCTACTTCGAGAAGGCAGCGAACACCCCTACTGGCCAGAAGATTCGCGCGTTCTACGAGCAGGGCCAAAAGCAGGTCCTTGATGTCCACAACGAGGCCAAGCACCTTGCATCCATCAAGCAGGGCAAGGCTCCAAACCACCCAGTCGAGGGCAACTCGTCACGCACCGAGTGTAACTGCTCCGCCAACTCCGGCAAGTGCTCGTGCGCCCCAGGTGCCTGCGCTTGCTCCAGCTGCGGCAAGAACCCCGACGCACCTTCCACCACGAAGAAGACCGCCGAGGAGGCTGAGATGGAGAAGGTTACCGTCGCGGGCCAGGAGAAGACCAAGTGCAACTGCGGTGGATCTGAGAGTGCCTGCCCTTGTGAGCCTGGCAAGTGTGCTTGCTCTAGCTGCCCAAAGGCTTCTTAAGCAAATGAAAGACGAGTTCTGTAGCACGGCGTTGGAAGGAGTACAGGCGAGATTGATGGCTGCCCGCAGACAACGGCGATATGCAGCTGCATACTCGGGGTATCGAAGTATGGCTTGAAGGGAATGGGAGAGGGTCAAAAAAGATGCGTGGGCACGCCCGAGGGCAGTGTGATAGTTATGATACCGTCATGATAGTTTACGAAGAGAATGAATACAGCTCACAGCTACCAACCTACTTATAAGCATTCCATCAAAGTCACATAGTAGTGAGCAAGTTTCCACACATTTGGTGGCACGTGGGTATACAACGATGGGCCTATCGTGATTGGAAATCCAATAGAACCAATGCACCTCCGACGTCGCATCTCGGAGTCACTCCACCAGTTCCCTACCTTACCTTAGTTTTATGAGCCATGCCACCTCCATCAAGGTCCTCTTCCAGAACTAGAACTAACCAGCATCACGCGTACCTGCAGCCATGATTCCTCCCTTTGAGACAACGTTTGCTGTTCCGCTCAGCTGCGAGGCGTGCATAAAAGACGTCTCTACCTCGCTTTACAAACTTGATGGTAGGTCGGCTACTTTGAATGAACATTGATTATACTCTTTAACAACCACTATAGGAATAAAGAGCGTGACAGCCGACCTGCCCTCCCAACTCATCTCAATCACAGGCAATGCCGCTCCTTCAGCCATTGTCGCCGCAATTCAAGACACCGGCCGCGATGCCATTCTCCGAGGCAGCGGACGAGCCGAGAGCGCGGCCGTCTGCATTCTGGAAACGCATTCGAGTAGTGTGAAAGATCATGTCCGCGGTCTGATCCGCATGGTACAAGTCAGCACAGAGATGACGATTCTGGATATGACAATCAAAGGCGTACAGCCGGGCAACTACCATGTCAGCGTACGGGAGACGGGAGATATCTCCGAGGGTGCGGCAAGAACGGGTGGTGTGTGGGATGAACTGCAGGCGAAGCAGGAAGGGAGGACGGCAGTGAGGGGTGTGTTCGGTACGATTGAGGTCGGGAAGAGTGGGCTGGGATCCGTGTTCTTGGACAAGCCGGTGCAGATATGGGAGATGATTGGGAGGAGTATCGTGGTTAGCCGGCAGAAGGCTGGTCCGTATGAGCGGGAAGACGAACATACGTTGGTTGGTGTGATTGCGAGGAGCGCGGGCGTGTGGGACAACGACAAGACGGTTTGCAGTTGCAGTGGGAAAACGGTATGGGAGGAGCGCAAGGAGCAGGTTGGGAAAGGAATGCTATGAGTGCGAGGAAGGTCCTTGACTTGAGAGATGATTTACGAGAGTAAAGGTATGTGCATATCGCAATTCGTGTCTGCCCAGCGCTTTTCTGCTATACAATCTGGAGCTCGCTGTCTACTTGAAGCAGCCTTGTGGTTGACTTCACTCATGCTCTGCGAATATCATGGCGGAACATGCGGGACTGGGAGTCCACGTGAGTCGATCATCCGCATTATGGCCTGATGTGCAACGATTTTTATGACACAGCAAGCAGCTGCGAAGAGTGTCATTCATTTGCTCACAGACATAGTCCGAGAAGTGGACACCTTGCGTCTCACTACTGATACCAATGGGAGCTCTGGTTGATACACTCGCGCATCGAATGGCTTTTAGTGACCACGGGCTTGGATATCCACCCTCTTTCGATGAGCTGGTTAAACTTGTGTCTGCAAGATGAACATCGATGCAATAAGGCGCCAGGTCGACACCGTCCTACTGGAAGACAGTCGCTCGTTCCCTATCTCGCGGCGATGGAAAGCGTGTCCTTAAGACATCGCACTTTGCCAACTCCAATCCACCTAATGCTCTGTATGGCTGGCCTGAGCCTGCCTCCTCAGCCGCTCCTCCCTTCCAAGGATGCGACTTCATCTACCAACGAGTTGGGAAGACATCCTCTGACGCGATGGTCTTCGACCAAGGAGGTTCAGCGGCTGAGAAGGAGACAGGCCTGAACACGAAAAACGTCCCGCCAACACACGGATAGAGAGTCACGTCGGCAATATCCGGAGAAAAGCCCGACCAGCCTCGGAGGCCGTTCAAGAAGCGCGATACTCCGTACTCCGCAGAGGATAGGAAGAGGGACATGGGCGACCGCGGTAAAAGACTAATACTATACCCGAGACGACGGTAGATGGCGGGCCAATAGCTCATGCCAAGAGAGCTAGGGTATTGCCGAGTCTCGAAGTGAATGAAATGCAGCAATAACACCAAAGAGACCGCCACTCAAATCTGAGCTCGGACTAGCTGCCAAGGCCTCGAAGCTGTTTGGCCGGGAAATATGGCAGTGCTGGATCTGGAGCTCTATGCAGCACTGACGCGGTTCCCTGACCCTTCAATTCTCCGGAGCGGTTTCAGCCCATTTGGGGCGTGAAGACTCCCTCCCTCGTTCGGCTGGCTGCATGAGTGTTCTGCATGGAAGACTCGTGAGGTGTCAAATTGGACAGTCCACTACTCGGCTTGTTTGCTGCTAGTGACATCGCCACCGTGTGCGTGCCAGCGCCGGATGCAAGACTTGCAGCTTGAAAGAAGGTTGAGATGGGAGCTTTCACGAGTTGTGCATAGCGGAGCATTCTTGCTGAACCCACTCACTATCTATCGAGATCTGGCTGACGTTACAGAGCGTGATTGTTTCGCGACAATGCGGTTCATCCTGGGCTGTGGAGCCTCGTGGTTCGCCTTCCCCGAAAGTCTGCTCAGTGTTGCAAAACACCTGTTTGAGGTCCCGAAGCGCGAGCGCGGTGCGGTGCCAGGTAGAGCATCTATGGAATCTTTCAAATTTGATCAGCAGGGTTTCCTCCGGGGCAATGCTAAGTCCTGCTCACAGAATGTCCGTTTCGATCGCCATATGGCGACTTCCTGCATTGCAAGTTCGCCATGAGCACGCGACACATGCACATGATATGGCTTGACATCGATCATATCCTACAGTCCGGTCATAGCTCGGCGTTTCAGAAGAAAACAAAAACACAAGGCGTTCGCTGTACAAAACGCCAGATTACCCGAGTCGTGTGCGAAACAATCGCATGACTCAAGCACACCGGTATGGCGCAAAGCATGTCCACACTACACTTTCAACCAAGTTGTCGTCGTGACAGAGCTCCAGAAGTTGTTGAACCTTTGACATCAATCGGCGTGTCTGGCATGCCCTGATGCTCTTGCTCCTCTGCAGCCGGATCGAGACCGATCCACTTTATGACTGCGTCCATACCTATGCCATGAGTCCAACCACAACGATCCCTGTAACACGATGCATTTTACGCAGTCATGTCATGCCCATCATGAGACGAGCACGTCCACGACGAACTATCATAGAGGGCATGACTTCTCCACGCGTTCGAAAAGGCGGCAAAGCTTCTCCATAACTAACTTCCAATGTCCACTCTCACTCATTGCTCTGCTTTTGCTTCTCTTTTCTTTCTTTCTTTGCCCTCTTTTCGACGATGGCGGAAGTGTCGCCGGCGACGCCAATGGGGTTCAACGACAAACAAATCTTAATATTTACCATTTCTGCCGTTTTCATATTTCTGACTGTGCTGGGCGCAAGCTTGAGGTTCTATTCAAGATTCTATGTGCTGCGAAAAGCCTTTGCTGAGGATGGTATGTCGGAAAGCATCCAAACATCTCTGAGAGTCAAGGCTAATCAAGATGACAGTCTTCATGGTATTCGGCACTGTAAGTCGCATCATGATGGTCGTTGAGGTTACACTATGCTTACCTCGAGTCAATACAGCTGGCTGCCTTGGGGTACTCGGCCGTGTCCATTGTAGGAGCATATTACGGGCTTGGAAGGCATTGTAGGCAACGACTCCAATGGCAACTTTGGTCAGACCTCTGACGAATCTATTAGACGTCAACCTCGAGAGCTCCAGCCACCTTAAAGAATTGGGAAAGGTAAGCAAAGTGAGCTGTCTGATCTTGTTCGAGACTAATGATAGAAACAAATAGATTCCACTGATCGCAGAATACCTCTGGATAGCCGCTGCCCTGTTGATCAAAACTTCTTTCCTCCTATTTTACCACCGCCTAGATTCACGGAAACCTATGCGCTGGACTGTCTGCTGTTTAGTGTTCTTGGTGATCGTGCAGAACATATCTCTGGCCTTTGCAACCTCCTTCTCATGCATCCCACCAAACTCGCTCTTCCCCAGCACAGCTGAATCTGAGGGTCGTTGCTGGAAAGCTTCAAGCATACAATGGTACCTCAATGCGAATAGCATCGTCATTGCGGCGATAGACGTGGCAATATTCGTTACGCCACTCTTCATGCTCCATCGCCTGGCCATTCCGAAGGTAGGCCATAACTCCAATAAAACAGCCGTTTCAGCGAGCTAACGAGCACAGGATAAGAAGTATGGAGTTGGAGCCCAATTCGCATTGGCGGTTCTGCCCATTGTCGGTTAGTGTCCTTCGGTCTGCATCTGGCTGTTCTGCTCGCTGACGTTACCCAGCGGGATGCATGCGAGCCTACTATACCTGGCACCTCACTCAATCATCTGATCCGTTCAACGATCTGGTCAACCCGCTAATTTGGACGCAGGCTGAGATCCATCTTGGTAAGACGTCAAGGTGCACCGATCCAGCTTCGTACATGGCTAACGATATCAGCAATCTTGTGTGGATCAGCGTCCTCTTTCAACTTACTGCTAAAAGGATGCGGTCGCATATCATGCAATCGTCAATCCACCAATCTGGGCTCATTAGCATCGCTTCCAAACCATGCCATGAGTGGATACTGGCCTCCAGACAACAAACCAGAACACAACATGTGGCGCGAATGGCATTTGTCGACATCAGAGCTATCTGCTGACACCATGCTGGAGCTACATCGAAATCTTAGTAGCAAGGAGTCAGTCATCAATGCAAACTCTCCCCGAGATGCTCCTCGCATAGTGGTAGGAAAGCGTCGCTATATGGACGTCGCCGACGTTCCAGAGCATCTTCGGAATCCGATTCCAGAAATAAGCGAGCTGCCAGCAGACTCGTACTATCAGCCTGTCAAGAGATCCGCGTCCATGCCAAAGAGAGATCAGGATTACTCTCAGCATCAAGAAATCGAAAGGAGTTTCAGCAGCCCTTCATATTTTGAGAAACCGAACGTGAGCAAGAGTGGGCACGGTCTACACTTCAGCATTGAGAAAGGGCTTGAGAGGGGATCTAGAGTATCAGCGAAGGCCAAGGTTCGCTTTCCGAGTATTGCCTCCAGGCTTGACCGCGATCGCGATCGCGACAGTTCCAGTAGCCGATTGACGGAACGGAATGCACTCTCGCTCCAGCGGCCGATCGAGATGAAGCTGGATGAGAAAGATATTGCATAGGATAATGAATTATTAAGCTGACGACGGGATAGCTGTCGGTAATGTACAGTATAATGAGCGGCATATGAACGGACCAGCTCTGATAGTGTCATTCTCCATACTTGGACTCACGGATGCCCAACAACCCCAATATCCCTTTTCAAGCAGCACCCCATCTTGGAGTTAACCGAGCGTTCCATTTACCGTCGTGGAACTGCATGGTGATATACTGCCGGAAGTCGATCTTCTTGTAGCCAACTTCCTCGACATCGAACCGCGAGAGAATATTGGCAGAGACGGTCCGGATCTCCGCATAGGCAAAGCTGGCTCCATTTGTTAGTTGTGAATTTCTAGATCAGTATTGATAGCAACTCACTGCTGCCCAATGCACGAATGTTTGCCGGCGGAGAATGGGTAGAATGCTTGCATGCTACAGTCATTGGTCAGCGTGGCATAATCACGAATCTGCTGTGAGGCCTCACTCTGGCTCTGGTGCGCCATCCATCTCATCACCCTTCAACCATCGCTCGGGCCAGAAGCGATGTGCTTGTGGCCAATGCTCTTCATTGTTGTGGAGGCGGCGGTATGATGCTGAGATGACCGTGTAGGATGGGATCTTATAGTCGCCAACAGTATACTCTTGCTCGAGTGTCCGCCTGCCCATCTCCGAAGCTATGGGATGCATTCTCAAATTCTCTTTGATGCAAGCCTCGAGGTAACGATATCGCGGGTCAGTGCGGACTTGTTTGCTATCGATGACTCCGTCGTTTGGGCTGAGGACCGGCAGGGAGTCCAGCAGCTTTCGCCTAACCTCCGGGTTCCTTGCAATCTCGAGGAAGAGGCACCCGATTGTGCCTTGAAATGGATCAGTATGGCCAAAGAGATTCGGTTCGTGGAGGAAGAAAGGCATTACCAGAAGTTGTCTCGGAGCCCGCAAGAAGAAGTTCAGACATCTGATCGATTATATCACGATTGTTCATTTTGCTTCTGGTGTCGGGGCGCTCTCCTTGATCAAGCATGTGTTGCAGAACGTCAATACGTTTCGTTTCCCGGTGCTTCGATTCGTTTTGCCTGTCATCCAACAAGCTAGATATGGCCTACACAACGTAAGCAATGACAAAGAGGATATACTGAAGCTGTCATGGCATCACCTTGATCATATCCTATGGAAAACGAAGGGCAGAGGGTTAGCAGTAGTCCCAAATATGGATGATCATCAAAGGGGTAGTCTTTGGCCTTACCTTTGGCCAATCGAATTGTAGGTCCCATCCCATACGACGCAGTGCACGCTTTATGAACACGAATCGATATCTGTTGGCGAGACCATCAAAAATGGCGTTTGGAATCTTCGCCCATTCTTTGTCCTCTTTAGTCGTGACCAAGGATGGACCAAACAATTTGTCAATCTGTCCAAAGCCTTTCCCGAACGAGCTCTCACCCATACTTAGAAGACGTTAGAGCATATCATATCCGTGATCCGGGCCAGACTTACATATCAAGAGCGAGACAATGAAGGTCCCGCATGAGATCAGTCTGGAAGCTGCCAATCTTTGGAGCTCTCGCAGTGTTGACCTCCTTGTAGTAATTGCTCAGTAGCCTTCCAGTACAGGCTTTGAAGAATGTATCAAGCTTATCCACTGAGTGTACTGTGAACGCAGGGCTAAGGAATTTCTTCAAATGCTTGTGTGGCTCAGGACGACTATTTTAAGACGTCAGCCAAAGGATGAATACCGAGCTGGAGTACGCAACTCACATCTCTCCAAATAGACCTGGGCTGCTTCGGTCGCGGGAAATCTCTGCATACATGGTCACCTTTGGCAAGTCGGTGGTCATCAGAATCGACTTCATCGCTTCTTTATCGGCCACCCAGATGTGTCTCGGACCCAGTCGAACCACTTCGCCGTACTTGTGGTGACATTTTTCGACATAAGTCGGAATGGTTCCTCTGGCGAACATATACCGAAGGTGGATTGTTGTCCAGGGAGCATACCAAGGTCCAGGTATTTTGCTCAATGGTGAGTTACAGGCTGCGATGCCAGATTGAAGATACCGATAGAGCAAAAATCCGAACACGCCAAGTATAACAGTCGTGGTGGGTGAGCCGCTGCGTATTAGTGGAATGCTTGGTAGGGTGTTTGGGCCACTGGATTCAACAGTACTGAAGCCAAGCCCAGCCGCATAGGGTAGACTAACAGAGTTTCCGAAGAACATGTTCGCTGCTCTCTAGTAAGTGAAAGATATGCGAGTTCAGATGAACCTTGAAACGGGACGTCGTTTGTTGATGCAGGCAGCTCAGTCGACAATCGCCTTCAGACGATATACCTATAGTCCTGGCATCTCTAAGCCCGAAATTAGTAACATACTGTGTAGTTTGCTATGGTCATGTTTCTTGAAGCAACACGACAAACTCTGCTGAATGCGTACTTCCTTGATGCCAGTTGGACGACTGCCGAAATGTGGCCAAATCAGCCCTATCATCAACCACAAAAGAGCAGTTTCAACGATACCATGATCAGATCCGACAAAGCTTTATCTGACTAAATATAACGTGTTTTTTTACAAGCATGTTGCCGGTGCAGAGTGGGAAGAAGTTGGTATGCTTGGCAGTCGACAGGGGTTAGGGGCAAAGCTTAATGGGCTTCGATTGATCATCACACTACTTCAAGATGTGTTTGATCCAAAGTATGTGAGTTCAATCTTTAATTGGCGAGCGACCATACAAGAATGGAATGTTAACATACCTCCGGCCTTGCATACACCACGTTGGGCGACTCACGGCACCCCGTTGTACGGAGTACACTCTTGTAAACTCACTCTGGGAACACCCTAAGATTGTCCGAGAATTGGAAATAGAGGTTATCCCGGATAAGAAATACTCAAGCCATGCCAGGAAAGCCAAGAGTTTCTTTCAATGGTCATCAGCCGATAACGAGGTACTTGACAGTAGAGTCAACCGCGTGAGGGCGATTTTTGCGGGAGAAGGAATTAGCCTGATCATCCGTGCGAGGGAAGACTATTTCGCTCTCCGGAGACCTAAAAGTTTGGCCTTTGACTGCAAGGTCGACTTCAACTCCAATCTCTTCATTCAGTCTTAGCATGGACCACGCCGTGGAGACGACTGTGCAGATCGCCCGCTCGTCACCTTACTATGAAGAGCTGTACCGCAATATTCCGCCAGGAACACCTTTGGAGCGTCTTCCATTGACTGATTACCAGCTGTACTGGGCAGCTTACAATGCGGACCCGAATAACGTCATGACAGGTCGTCAAATAGACGGCGTTGTAATGAAAACGGGAGGTAAGACCAATGCAAAGATAGCAATGCCGTTGCACCCCAGCTAACGGAACTCTCAAGGCACCACATCTCGCCCCAAAACAACAGGGTACTCTCAGTCCGAGTTGCAGCGAACCGCCTCCCTTCTCGCCGCAGGGTTGTTGGCGGGAGGAGTACGTGCTGGCGACCGAGTGGCCAACATGTTCTATGCCGGAAACCTCTACGCCTCTTTCCTCCTCCACGTCTTGAGTGTCATGGCGATGCCGGTTCCTGTCGTGCACGTGCCAATTGGAGGCCTCACTGAGATTCCAGAGGCAGTCCAATTGGTGAAGAATACCGGCTCCACGGTCCTGCTTACCACTGCCACCTCGCTAGTAAAGATTGCCAATCACCTCACGTCTCGGGGTGAAACCATTGTTCGGATTCGCTGTGTGCTCTTCGGCGGAGAGCCATTGTTCCCGGAACAAGAGAAAGCGATTCGCCTGGCCTTTCCTGGAGCAACATCCATAAAAAGCTGTATATATGGATCTATTGACGCCGGAGTTCTGGCCATGGCAGCTCCCGGCGACGATTCAAGACTGCATCAGGGCTTCAACAACACAGTTGTGCTCGAAATTGTGCAGAACGATGGCAGCAGCTCCCCAGCTATCATCAATCGCAATGGCGAGCCAGGAATGCTCATCGCGACCAATACCCTCAGGCAGCTTTGTCCGGTCATCCGATATCCTACCGGCGATCGGGCGGCATGGGTGGATAAAGAAAAGGGACTTTTCCATCTTCTCGGGCGAGCTGGACAAGCCGTCCGTATTGGCCCAGTCTCGATCGACGTGACAGATCTTCGAACCGTTGTGGAGACAGTCTGTGCTAGCACAGACATTGTCGTCCAGGGGTTGCAAGCGGTTGTCTCCCGCATCGACAGCGCCGATCAGCTTCAATGCATGATTGCCACCACTCCCACTACCATAGCCAATGTTACGCTTCAACAGACCACTGCAGATGCCATTGCAACTGAGTTGTACCAGCAGCGTCCAATGTTCAAGCAACACGTCGAGCATGAACTGATAGCTCCACTCTTAGTACGCTTTGTCTACTTTGAGGAGCTTCACTTGGCTAAGGGTAGCCAGAAAGTGCTCGGTGTAGTCGACACGCGATTTGACGAACCGTCTATCGCTCCGCAGCAAGTACAGTATCTCAACACACCGGAGGAGAATGCGACGTCCAGAGGCCCATAGCCTAGCAGGGTATGCAGCCAATCCAGTAGAGAGGACAGGCAAAGGCTACAGCTCAGCGCTTAGGCTGATTCTCTTCCGATGTACGTAGGTGCTGTAGAAGATAGAATTCGGATCATTGCCCAGGAAAATGAAGATCGTGTGCGACAAGAAGTCCCTCTGCAGCTATGCGATAAACACAAGGAGGATGATCAGCCTTACTCTTCACATGATCTTCCTAGACGGTAGTCCCATAGCTGTCGATGATGTAAAGCATAACGAGCAGTGGCCAGCCTCTAACGATGTTCATGTCAACACTTCAATACCGGCATTTTCAGTCTTGTCGCGTCTTTCGGCCATTGCACTCTGGTGTTTTCGGAGATTGGCACAGATATGTTGCGTCATATGGCTGCAGTACGGCTGTATATGGCATGCTGTATGAGACTTGGGAAATAGCTGTTGATGAGTGGGATGAAGGAAAGCAAGCCAGCAGTCAGGAACAGGAACAATGGAACCTTGAAGGGCAAGTCGAAAGTGAAGCTACAGAGTAGAACTAGAACTAGCGTTGGACGCACAGGCCAACTTCGGCGATCTCTCGAGATCTTTTGGCCGCGGCCTTCTTGTCTCCATCTCCATCTCCATCATAATCATATCTGTATCCTCCCCGTCCTCCTCCTCCCTTCCACCGCCGGCGCACTATGGCCCACCGCATCATCAGCCAGCTGGCATTCACTGGCGCCCGAGTCCTCAGTCGCGCCTTCACCGAGGCCTATAAGCAGGCCTCGGCGTCTCAAGTATGTCGACTCTGTTTTCGATGGCTGTCAAAGGCAGCTTTCACTAATACACTCTCACAGAAATATGCAGCAGCAACGAGCCAGACTGGTGCCAACACTCTCTCATCTTCGGGCCTCACACTCGACGAGGCATGCCGCATTCTAAACGTTTCGCCCCCGAAAGCAGGCCAGGCCGACATGGACAAAGTACACAACAGCTTCAAGCGACTATTCGACACAAATGATCCCAAAAAGGGAGGATCGTTCTATCTACAGAGCAAAGTGCTACGCGCGCGTGAGAGATTGGAGCTGGAGGTACGTGAAGCGCAGCTTCTACGAGAAAGGGAGGAAGAGCTGCGGCAGGGCTGGCGGCCAAAGCTCTACCGAGATTGAAAGTGGAAGGGGTTGAGGAAATGTGAGTTCTTCATTGCTGACAAGATACTCTGCTTCAGGCCCAAAGACTGAGATCGCAAAGTCAGCAAGCACCTCCACCGCCGCCGAAGGAGCCGCCACAGACGCCTCCATCTTGAGCATTTTGTACCCACGAATTTACGGCATAGCGCGGCGTTCTAGCATTGGGTAGTTGCATCGACATGGCTGGGAGTTCCTTGCATGTAAGAAAGGCGTTGGATGGGAAGACAGTTTAAGGACGCTTCTCCGCTCTATGGGCGAAGTGGCATAACAGCCTGCCATGATCGAGGCGTGGAGCTGTACATGAGAACTACTCGCAGGATTAGGAGAGAGCTCATTGTAAGAATAGGAGAGGTGAAAAGTTGTACAGTGGAGAGAAAGAACGAAAGATCCCTGGAACTGTGTCGTTTGGGAGAAAACGACGGTTCTTTGTGCCATCGACTCGAGTGAAGGACCTGGAACCGTATCCTTCATTCACAAAAGAAGACGCAGGTAATGGCTAGACTGTATATACTTCGAGAGAAGCTGAAGCTTTCCTTTCCTGAGCTCTCCTAATAGTTAACGAAGCGAACCGAGTCATCAGGTGAGTGGTGAATACGGAGAGCGATGAGCATCTTTCATGCGACCTGGTAAGCTCGTCAAGTGGGCGAGATCGGCTGTGGGCTTGTTTTCAGCTAAAGGGAAAACACGAAGGGAGTTGTCGATGAAGAACTCGTTGCAGAATTCACATGTGCATCAATATCTAGGCCATACGTGGACATTTAACAGCAGGTCGTGATACGTGACGGTAAGTGAGCTGGTTCAGAAGGAGGAATAAAAAGCCAAGCCTGGACATTTCTGTTCAGACTTGAGTACACACGCCTCGGATGCAATTGTATCGATGGCAAAAGAGAGTGGGACAACCTCCAAACGATTCTCTGAACGGAGAAACATCCAGGTAAGTCCAAAGAAAGAGCAAAAAGAGAAATCTTACGATCCCGATGGGACTCTATACACCTGTTAGGACACATTCACCATCACATGATAGAGACAACAGAACATACCGAACCCACAATCTTTGCCAGTCGAGATGAACCGGAAAGCAACGCCTTACCATTAGGCCACGGAACCGAAATGTAATGCTTGCAACCCAAGGTCATTGGATTATATAATCCAGAAAAACATAGCTTATAACCCCTTGAAAACTCCCGGCCCGTCTTGGCCACTACTTGGCAACCACGCCGATTACTAGACGCTTATTAATGCTGTGGACCGAGTAGCGATAGTTAGTAGGCTGTCGAAGATGTCTAGAGCCTAGAGGATGTTCTACTACTTCCGTCCCTACGAAGAGGTTAAGAGTAATAAGAAGTTACTTCTAGACATTGTCTATTAGAGCTAATATACTACTACCTACCGTATATTTAGTAGGCTATAATCTAGTCTCGAGTAGTAAGGAGAGATTTAGAGTGTTTATAGCCTATAGGCCTAACTTACGACTTAAGACGTTAGCATCGAATACATCGCGCTACTTTAAAGTAGGCCTAATATTATTAAAAGGGATTAGTATAAATAGTAATAGTTATTATACCGTATCTAGTCCGCTAAGATCCTAGGTAGTTAAACGATACTTTTTAGTTAAGTCTAGCCGTCGAAACTTAGGAAAAGTTACTATTAGACCGATATACGTATATTCTATATCTCGAGTATAGATATATATAGTAACTAGCTATACGTAGGGTAAAAGATTATATAGGACTATTAGTAGGATACCGTATTAATAAAAAGCTTCTTACTCTTTAGTAGTCTATCGGTATCGATAGATTCCAAAGTACCCGTATAAATAGTTACGGGCTTAAACAACGATAAGTCCTATACCGCTATATAAGGTTAGTAAGCTTATATATTATAAAGTACGAGCCGACTTACCGAAGAGCGTAAAGAGTTATAAGCTCTTTAAAGAATTAGCGATATCTTTAGTCTATTCTCTAACGATAGTTAGTATAGTCGCTTTTAATAGTTAGGCTATCTATGTCTATTAATTCGGGGTCCCTAGCGTTGATTAGAGCTTTATCTTCGACGACTCTAACTAGCCGCTCCCTAGGCTTACGTAGTTAGGGGTTTTCCGCGATAATGTCTATTATATACTCGAGCTAGTAGCTATCCTTATCTATGTAAATCTTATAACCCTACCGGCCTTCCTTATTAGTATTTATACTCTCGGCTTTTAGGAACGCTACTAAATTAAAGTCTATATCCTTAGCTTCTATAGTATAGAAGTAATCCGGTATTACTCTTTTAGAGAGGAAGAAGAACTCTACCCGTAGGCGAGGATTTAGGAGCTATAAAAATTCTATATAGTACTAGAAGAAGTCGAACCTAAAGAGGGAATAGTTAGCGAACACGGGCATATTCTTTTAATAGTTACTAAAGGCTTACCTTTTATACGTATTATAGTACTAACGCTACTTAAAGCCTTTACCCTTTAGGCGAGCAATCTATACATTTTTAAGAGCTATAGTAGAGATAGTACTCCTAAGCCGTGCTTCGAGCTTATACTAAACAAACTACTATAAGTTATTAATAATGATTTTAAAGTCCGTAAGTCGTAGTTAAAGACTAATAAAGTTAGAGCGTAGATCGTCGCGCTTTAGCCGCTTTATCGCCTAAAATATTACTATAGTAGTATCGTACGAGGAGCGATGTCCGGGTTCTATAGGTTTAAGGTATTCGGTATTCTATATAGTAGTAGGTCGCTAATCTAGAAAGGAGACTAAGGTGTAAGGATTTTTATAGATGCTCTCGCCGCGTATATATGCCTAAAGGCGTCTAATAGCTTCTAGTAGTAGCCGAAGTAGCATCCTATAGAGTATACTAGAGAGATTTAACATCCCTCCGTAAATAGTAGGTAGCCTAGAGGTTCCGCTAAAGGTAAAAGAGATAGATCAATAATCACCTTTATCCGTACTTCCGTCCTCGTATAAGGCGTTCGCGTCTTAAAGGAAGTTCGGGATAACATCTACTATTAAAGAATTACCGGCGCAAATAGTAATATATACGCTAACACGACGCCTCTAGGCTATTAAGGTTAGAAGAGGCTATTCTAAGTTGATAGAGCTTTTAAAATCGATTAAAAGTAGCTCGTTTACTTAGATAACTTAGTAGCTATCGAGATCCTAGAAGCGGTCTACGAAACTATTCGAAATATCGTACTACGAGGTATAGTTAATAGTAGTATCGGTAAGAGAAAACTCGAAAGAGCGGACGAAGAACGGGCTATACTTAGCTATAGTAGCTAGATCGCCTTTAAAAAGTAACCCTCTACTATTAAATATAAGCCGTTTAATAGGCTTTAATAGCTCGGACATTAGTATAGATAGTAGACGAAGAGTATAGAGTAGTAGAAGAGTAGTATAGTAAGAAGAAAAGAAAGAGATAAGAAATAATAAGAAACTTATATCGATAAACGCCTTAGATAAACGCTTAAGCGAGTCTTCTAGGCGGGTAGCTATACGACTATAACTTAAGAGTCTATAACAACTCTCCTTTAATATTTAACATCTCCGTAAAGTCGCTTCTCTACCTTTTAAGCATCTTTAAAACATAAACTTAGAAATCGAGTAGGAAGTTTTTAAACTCTTCCTTCGACCCTAGAATATATACTTACCTTACTCTTCCCGAGCTCGCTTCTCCCTATTCTTACGTACTTACGGCAGATCTAGGTCCTTAACCTCTTTAGACGCCGTATCGGATATAGTATTAGATTTAACGTCGGACGTACCTAGTATTACTTAATCTATAGTATTAGTAGGTCGGAGTATTACTAATCTAAATAAAGCTATTAAGAAATTAGAAGTATATAAGCAATGTTGTAGTCGTATAGGGTATACTTAGGACTTCGATAAGAGGATCTATAGATATAGAGGCTACCGAGGCATCGATCTTACCTAGTACTACGATGTCTTAATAAATAAAGGAGAGGGTCGTTAATCGAAGTAAACTATTACGTACTATCTCGAAAGTACTATCGTTATCTTCGTTAAGCTTCCTTAACCTATTCTTTATAAGGAGTATTATAGATAAGCTAGTTCTACGATTATAGTAATCTTTTAATATTAGTATAAGGGGGTTACTAACTTTAGGATATAGTTACGATCGACGCCGGCCTACTACTAGGCGACCTATTCTACTACCTCTACTTCTTTCGTATCTAGCTATATATCTTAAGTAGCTAACTAGCGGAGCTTTTTATCCTATACGGAGACGAAATAGCCGGGTACGAGATAGGAGCTATTTAGTATACTTACCGTACTATTAGACTCTCGAGTCGGCGTTAGTAAAGCTATAATAAATTAAGGCGTTAGAAGAGTTAGAAGCGCCGTTAATATAACATCTAGCTTAGAGTCGCTAATGTAAAACTTAACGATAGCTCCGTACGTGTAGTGCCTAGTGTCTTTTAGAGTAGATATATAAGACAAAATTTCTACTTTTAGTATCTCGAAGATTCTCCTTACTTATTACTATAGTCATCGTCGCTCTAGTCTCTAAATGTACCTCTAGTAGCGGGTTTTCGCGTTACTATAGATATTGTTAGTCTACTAAGATAAGATTAAACTATAATAGAGGATAGTTATCTTACGTAAGTAGTCCTATATAGCCTAATAGATATCTCTTAGCTTTAAGAGGTAGTCGCTCTTAGTAATTATTAGACCGGTAACATTACTTTAAGGATTACTAATAGCTATATTCGGCTAGCCGGTGTCGGCTATAAGCTTATTAATAAGTATATAGATATTATTAAGTAGAAGTTAATATCGCTAGAGATTAACGCTCTCGTCGGATATAAAGAGCGATCTCTACTTAAGCGGAAACACTTCTATTACTTTCCCTTTAAATTTCGGCTTAGGTAGGGCGTACTTATACTACATAGTGTCTTTTGTCTAGTATCGTTCGCCCTAATCTCCTTCCCCTAGGGCGATGCTTTTAGTAGGTTTAACTCTAAAGCTATAAACCTTAGTAGCCTTAGAAAGAAGGAAGAGATATTAATAAAGCCGTAGTAAATGCTCTATAATTCTCTTTTTTAGAGGGCTTTCGATATATACAAAAGGCTATAATGTTATAGGATATGTCTAATATACTTCTCTTATATATAGTAGATAGGTATAGGCTCCCTTTACTCTAATAGATAGGTCGATAAGATTAAAGATAGTAGCTCGACGATCCTAAACGTTATAATAGTAAGCTATAATAGGTAGAACACTATCTTTTCGAAAGGATACCCTCTCGTTAGCTATCTAAGGGTAAAAGACCGTAACATAGTTAAGTAGAGGATAACTAGCATCTAGTAGCTAAAATATAAGATTATAGCTACGCTTATAGAATATCTAGTTCATAGCGTAGTAAAGCTATAGTAACGTTTTAATATAATATACGCGTCTAACTTCTACTTTAAGCTACTCGAGGGTAGGAACATCCTTTAAGGCTTTAGCCCGCTCTAAACCGGAACTAAGTATAATCTCGACGGGAATCTTAGCTAGAGGGTTTATAATAATATGCTCGACGGCTTATATAGCCTTTATATACTCGGGCTCGTTAAAGACGTAGTTAACTATGTCTACTATTCCTTAGCCGTCTACGGCAAACTAGTGTTTGTCTAGTATGTCCTCGTCTAGGCGATCTATATCTAACTAGCTCTATATCTAGTATTAGCTATACACGATAATTAGAGAATATAGTATAAACCTTATCTACTTTATGTCTTAAGAAGTAATAATAACCTCGATTGTTATATAGTCGGTAGATAAGAATATGCTACTACCTACCTAGCGTAAATAGCGAGCGCTTACCCGTCTCGAACTTTATACTATTTATAAGCTTAAACTTAACACGTAGAGCCGGCTGTCTATAGAGCTTAGCTAGTAGAAAATCGTACTATCGCGGCTATAAAGAGTTCATAAAGACCCGCGTACTATAGCTACTAAGATCTACCTATATACTCCGTATATGTTTTAGAGAGCTCGCTATCCTTAGCTCCGTTAGCTATATAAAGGGCTATTTATAGAGACGCGGGAGAAACCTAAAGAAGGTTACGTTTATACTTAGGTTAGTATACTATACTCTAACTTTAGTATAGATTAGACTATAAATAGTAATTGCTAACTAGTTAATATATACTATAAAGGGATAGTACTAAGTAGGACATCTATTAATTAGAGGCTAGATAGCGTACGCAAAATCCGTACTAAGCGGCTAAGTACTACTATAGCGAAATGACCGTAAAGCTTATAATAGCTTAGGTGCGGCTTAAAAGCGTAATTAGCTATATAGCGGCTTATAAACGCTAAGCGCTTATAATAGTAAGCGTACGTTATAGTAAGCGCTTTTGTTATAAAGGAGCTTATTAACGGTCGCTACTAATATACGTTTATAAACTATATACGCTTACTATTATAATTAGCTTGTTAATTTTATACGTATATTACGGCAAGCGCTTACGAACTTATTTACGCTTACGTGAAAAGAAGCTACTTAGCTTATTATAAGCTACTTATTAGCCGCTACCTAAAGCATAAGCGACTTATTTGCTACTAAGCGCTTACCGTTATAAGTAGCTTAAAATTGTAAGAGCTTAATAGCGTTAAGCTAGTTATAAGCGGGTTATATATAGTATACGTACTTCCGGGCATCCGGCTTAGCACAATAAGTGCCTCCTTTACGCTATACGGTAATAGGTGTTGACTCTATAAGCTCCTAACCTCTCCTTACGCTACGCGATTTTTTTTTTGCTCTCTCTTACTCTCTCTCTACGACTATGTCCCGCGCCGGCTCTTAGGAGCCTTATAACTCGGAAGAGGAGGAGGATCCAATCCTCCTACTAAATGTAAGTACCTTAGATTAACTTAGAATAAATAGTCCCGCGGGATTCCGGTTATATAGCATCTCGGCAATATACATTATATATTATCCTAATTATATAGAGAGCTTGTTATATAGATAGACGAGGTTATATAGTAGATATGCCCCGGGTATATAGCTAGTAAAAGTAAAGCATAAAGAGTCGGAATAACGGATCGATAGGCTTAGGTAAAAAGCTAGATCTTATAGTAGTATAAAAGCGAATAGAGAGGATAGAGTTTAATAGGTTAAAGCAACGGGAGGATTCTATTAGGAGGAGTTTAGGCAAAAGAGCTAGATTTAGGCGTAAAATTAGACATTCTTCCTAAACTATACCTATATTATACCTATACTACACCTTAATCTTAAACATTTACTTATAGTATATCTCCGGCTACCGACCGTTATATATAATATATATATACTACTATATTTGCCTCCTTTAACTTCGGGCATTTAGTATAGTAGTATATATTACGTTCCTATTCGATGAGTTATTACTAACTCTTTCGATATAGCCGCGAGAACGCCTTACCGCTAGTTTAACTAAAAAACTTAAACGTAAACGTACGCCTAAAACCGCTACTGTTCCGCCTTAGACTATTATCGATAAACAGGATAAGCGCTACCGTAAATTAAAGCGATTTATAGCTTAGGAATCGCTTCTCTATAATAGTTACATTAATAAGGAGGATATAATTAAGAAAGCGTATAGAAAATTAGATTAGGATTTATATAAGTTTCGATTTTTACGTACTTATTACATAGATTAGGTGAAAAACCACTAAGTATAGGTATTAAAGTTAACTAAGGTATGTTTTTTTTGCCCTTTTCCCCCTTACTTAGACTTTAGACACCCGTTTAGCCGGCTATCCTCCTTTTAGACCTCCTTTTAGATCTCCTTTTAGATCTCCTTTTAGATCTCTTTTTAGACCCTCTTCTAGCTAGCTATCCTCCCTTTAGGCCGATTGTATGCTAGGCCGTATACTTCCTACTTATTTTACTAGGAAAGTCTATATTGTAGTATATAAACCTCCCGCTATAGGTATTAGACTCTTATATGCTCGAGAAGAAACGTCGATTACCGTACTCGTAACTACGCCCTTATCTACTCCCTATACTTATTAAAGGTTCTTATCGCCTCCTCCGACCTTTAGACTCTATATTCTCTCCTATCTACGATAGATTACGAGTCCTCTATCTTATATAGCTAGTTTTACGCTTAGCTATATATTCCTTACTAGTTATAGCAGTAGGATATACTATAGAGTAAATAGAGTCCTCTTCGATATCTCCTCGATACCTTATCTCCTCTCCTCTCTAGCTAAATCTTTACTTAAGTATTTAGTCGTTTAGAGAATCTTCTTATCTTAGTACTAAAATTCCTTAATTAGCGATCCCTTCTCGACATTAAGCAATACTATAGAGAATCTTCTTATCTTAGTATCAAAATTCCTTAATTAGCGAACCCTTCTCGGTTATTAGTATAGCGAGCTCTTCGGCTAACAATCGCTTCGATTAGCTAGCTAACTTATATAATATGATACGACTAATTACGATGGTTAATACGATAGTCAATAGTTAATACGATTATAGTTAATAGTTAATACGATTATAGTTAATAGTTAATATAATACTAAGTAAGACCCTAAACCAATACTAAAATTTAAGGATTAACGCTAGAGCTAGAGGAGCTAAACGCTAAGCCTAAAGCGAGTAAATAAATCAAAATGAATACTACCGCTACTACCCCCTCTACTATAGCGTTCCGCTAGCACTACCGCCGCTAACACCGCTACCGACTACTAACCCTACCGTCCGCTACTACGCTACTACGCTACTACGCTAAGGTAGCTATAGCATAGTAATCTAGTAGTTTGAAATGGTTAAATCTACTACGTTTTAGATACCTTTTAGATGCTACGAACTAGACACTACGACTTAAGGCTACGATACTAGCAATTAAGGCTAGTGTTTAGGCTTATAGACTACTAGCTTTACGCTCTTATAGACTAGCACTTATAGCTTTATAACTATTAACTCTATAGACTAGTACTTATAGCTTTACGACTACTAACTCTATAGACTAGTACACTTACGGAGTTATTCATTAAGAATAGATGCTAATAGAATATAATAGGCTACTATAATAGAAGAGCGTAAGAACTACCCTACGCTTATAGGTGCCGCTAGAGTCGCTATAGTAAAGCACTTTAGTAGTCTCTTCTCCGCGGAGAACTTTACTAACATCTACGTAAGTTTAACACATAGTATATTATAGTAAAGGATAATAGCTAATAGTATATAGACCTATATACAAGGTGTGCTAGACTTAGCTAGAATGATTTACGATGAGCCGAACGAGCTTAGGGTCTACTATTATAAAGGTAAGTTAATATATGTTTCTATACATTGTTATATAGGATTATATAGTGTTATATAGTGCTAATCTAGTTATATAGGCCTCTACACCTAACTCGCTACCGAAACGTCTATATATATAGATAAATACGAAGCTCTCGGCGCTAGAGAAGAAGATACTAATACGCGAAATGCGCTTATCTCCGCCGTTAAAGCGATGCCGTAAGTCTATTAAACTATATATTACTATACTAACCTATACTGCTTTATACTGCTTTATACTAATTGCTATATAGTACCGCTCTAATGTTTAAGGAGGTTACTTACGAGGATTTCTTCGATACTAAAATTTTTAGTAAGGACAAGCCGACGCTAAAGGTAAGTCTATTAATTAATATCCTTGTTTATTAACTCTTATTCTTATCTATTGTCGTAGTATATATACTAATAGATGTTTATAGGAAGCCGATCTAAGCGTTTATTCTCGTATAGCTATTAGTGCTACTCCGCCTCCGGCTAAGAAGCGTAGATCCGGTTAGTATTTTTATCTTATTATAATAGTGTTATATAGAGGTTTTGCTGCCTCTAATTTTAGGGATGCCTCTACGGAGAAGGCCTACGGGCATAATGACTTGATTTAATATAATAGAAATGAATATAACTCGATAAATATATAGATACTAACTAACCTCGTAGATTATTCTTATCCTCTCCCTTATTAAGACACTATCGATCCGGCATTATTATCTTTATCTAATCCTATACTCTAGCCTTAGCTTTATGATTAAAGCTAGCGTGCTTTTATTAATAGTCTATAGGATTAAGCTATCTATTCGGATCGATATAGAAATCGCTATTAGCCTAGATCTAATATTCGGAGATCTCCTCCTCCTTTTCGATAGGAACCTTAAAACAGAGACGAGCAGGATTTAGAGGATAATTTTAACTAAGAAGATCGCTAGCGCTAGCGAGATCGAGATTAAGGTTAAGATTATATTAGTCGTTAACCTTAATAGGACCTTGACTAGACTTAAGATATACTCGGACGTAGCTAGGACCTTAGCTAGGATCGTAGCTAAACGATAGGTCGGACTTAATAGATACGTTAACGATAACGTATATAAATCATCTACCTCCTACTTAGAATTAAGCTGATTTACCTAGATAGTTAACGATTTTACGACCTCTAAGCGGTCTACGTACTCTAAGACATAGATAAACAGGTAGTAGTACCTATATCTTAACTACCGAGTAACAATTCTTAATGTTAAGAGCTTTAAGCTACTTCGTCTACTATAATACGCTAGCTACTTAGTATACTCGATAGAAATTTATAGCGCTTCCGTCGGAGCATATAGCTACTACTATTACCGAAGCGCCGTAGGACTATTCTTATATACACTCGCGAGTCGTAGATACTATATTAAGACTAAACTTCTCTAAAGTACTAGAGGCCTAGCTATATTATCGTTTAAATTCCGAATATACGAAGGACATAGATAAGATAAAGTATATTCTAACTCTAAGCCGACTATAGATTCTACGAACTTTAGGAAAACTACGGAGCTATAGTTAACGGTACATTACTATAAGTAGAATTCTACTTTCTAACTAGCTTTGTTACGACTAGATAGCCTAGCTATCTATATTTATAGCCCTCTAAGTTCGCTTAGTAGGAGTAGGGATGTGCCCTTTTCAATCGATATAGTCTATCTCTAACTTCTCTACCTTTAGGTTCTCTCGATTAAAAGATTAATTCCCCCTAAAGTAGTCTACTACCTTATAGCCTAACTTATGTTATACCTCCTTTAATAGGGGAGGCTATAGGGTACAACTTTTGCTACGACTTTCTTTTACTATAACAAACCTACCGAGAAAATATAGAAGTAGTATAGTACTAGAACATACGTGTTACGTATACGTTGTTAAGTAGTAATCTATAGATATTATTTAAGTAGCCCTATTCTTCTTGTCCCCTCGTAGTGCTTTTGCGAGTATTACGTTAAGGTTTCATAATAGTAGCTATCGTAATACTCCTAACCGAGTACTACTTTAGTATAACGTATATATAGTATAGTACTACTACTATGTTCCTAACCGAATAAGCGAAGTGTTATATATACGTATAGTTTTATAGTATGTCCTATCGTAGTGCTCCTAACCGAGCGCTACTCTAGTTGTTTATTATCGTTACGTAATTATAGTATAGTTATATAGTTACGTAATTACATAGCATACGATTAGTAGATAGATGTAGAACTATAGACATATCGGACACCGGCGAGCGGAGTATATATGTTAACGTATAGCTCGTTATAGGAGGGGACCGATATCCGAAGAGCCTAACTATAGATTAGTATTATAAAGCATATAGCTAGATATAACTCTACCGGACTAGAATTAGATCTGTTGTAAATATATAGCAAAAGTAGATAGTATACATCTTATAGAGTTAGGTGTAGTAGGCTCCGTATAATAGAATCTATAATATTATAGCGTTAAATCAAAAGAGTAGATCTTATAAGTTGTAACTAGTTATAGTAACGGAACACGGTAGACTATAGAGTTTATTTAAGTAGAGTAGATCTCTAAAACTCGAAAGGGGCTACGATGTCTAGTAGGGAATAAATAGCAATAGGATATAGTAGACTATAGTATTAAATCGAACATAATCCTATTCGCCTATACCTATAACACTAAAATAGTTAGCTTTAACTCGAATAAGGGAGACGGATTTTACACTTCTCGAATGTTTACTAAAGTCGAAAATTGAAATTAGTCGAAATCCTACTAGCGTCTTACGCGCCTTCTAGCCTCCTATTCGTCCTAACCTCCTTAATACTATAACCTAGTCTACTATAACAACCGCCGTTTACGCCTACCGCCTACTACTCCCTATCTTATTATCTTACTATCTTACTATCTTACTATCTTACTATCTTACCGACCGCTAATATAAAGCTACCGCCGGTAGTTACTACCCGCCTATAAAACACTACCTTAGCATCTTAGTATCTTAGCATCTTAACAACTTACCTACTTTACCTACTCGCGTAGCTATAGCGTAGAGATACTCTATTCTACGGAATGCTAGCCTCCCTACTCGCGGTCGTAGTAGTAATATACCTATACTACTACTACCGCTAATAGTAGCTATAGCCGGATCTATTCGACCTCGTACCGATCCTACTAGTAGCGATCCCGTCGACGATAATAGAGGTACTAGCGGTTTTAAGCTAGGCGAGTTCGGTAACCTTTAGTAGGACGACGAGTCGAATAGTACTCTCCGTACCGATAATCTTATACGCGCGCTATATAACATATAAGACACCGACTCTAAGCTCGACTACGATGTCGACGTACCCGCTTTAATAGCTCTTACTATCTAGACCGCTAACGACGCTATCGGGCTCGCTAATTACAATAATCCGCCCGTATTAGATACTAGAGATAAGCCTATGTTAAGATATTAATGGATTAGCTATCTAGTTTTAACGAAGAGTAAAGAGAAGAAGGTTTAGTTAGGCTAAACCTTCGTAGGTAAAGGTAGTACGCGCTAAGCGCTAAGCCGTACTGAAATATACCGTAAAACTATACTAAGAAATACATCAAACTTTAAGAAGCTTCTTCCTTCTTATATTAACATCGAAGGATTAGAGCCGGAATCGTAATAGTACCCCCCTAAGGCTCATTATTCGATGTTACGGATAAGGGCGGGAGGGCGGGAATCGTACGGTATAGTAATGCGGGGTTACGGAGCGTACGGAAGTATATGTTAGTGTCGTAGATACGGAGGTTTTCGAAGAAAGATGTAGCTATAAGACTAGTAGGCGAACATCTATTACTTACGGAATCGACTTATAGTATACGGGGAATTACGATTAGCGCTGTCTCCGGCGTTATACCGAGGGCTAATAAGGGACGAGAGAACTCCTTTAACAAAGTAGGCGTATCGCGGCTATAGTAGTAATGTTAATGTTACGACGTCGACGGCCTTACGGAGCGGCCGGAGGTAGCGGTGTTAGCTTCTAGGGGTATACTACGTAGAATAATGCTACTAGGGCCGCTATATGTTCAATATTAGAGGTAGGTTGCTATATAGCCCTATCGTATCCTTAGTATTTAACCTTATACTAGAAGTTCTTATAGCTTTTGCCCTTCTATCGTAAATCAATAATAGACTCTACTATAAACTCTTCTTCTCCGTCTACGACTACTAGAGCTAGTAGAGCTTCTACTTCGGCTTGCCTAGGTAATAGCCTATAGTCGGGACTAGGGAGTAGTATAAGTCGCTAGGTGTAGAAAATAGGGTAGATCTTTATACTATAAGGTAGCTAGAGTTCGTAGGAGTAACTAGACACAACTTTACTAATCTTATAAGGCCCTAAGTAACGGAGATCTAGCTTTAGTAATAGTCTATCGGTGGTTAACCCTTTAAGGTTAAGGAAGACCTTATTACCAATCTTATACGATAGTACTAGCTACCGGTATAAATTGACTGTCTCTTCTATCTTACTCTATTAGTGCTAGATTTAATCGCGGAGAAACTCTTCTATACTCGCTAAGTGCTCGACGAAGCGCTCGGCGGACGTATTAAATAGAGTTAAAGCTGTCGGAGTCGTTAGCTTAGAACCTATACGCGGGGTAAAGCCGTAGTTCGCTTAGAAAGGTAAGAGTTATATAGTTTCTAAAGGAGCGTTATTGGTAGCGAACTCTACTATTAGTAGCTAGTCGTACTAATCGTCCTATTAGTAGTTAACGTAGGCTCGGAGGTATACTTCTAGTATAGAATTGAAACGCTTAGTTTGACCGTTAGTCTACGGTTAACGTACTATTAACAAGTTACGTTTAATATAAAGGCGCTTAGTAAGGTGTTTCTAGAAGTCGCTTATAAACTAAGTGCCTCTATCGGAAATAATATCGTCTAGTAGGCTATATAGCTTCTAAACCTATAGAAAAGCTTCTGCTATAAAGTCTATACTAGCCTAGCCCTGTTTTATTAGGATAAAGTACCTTATCTTAGTAAGTCGATTAACAACGACTAGAATAGAGTCGTATCCTTTACTTATTAGAAGCCTAGTAACGAAATCTATAGAAATGCTCTTCTATCTTCTAGTAGGTACTAATAGTAGCCGGAGTAGGCTACGCTTAGCGTGTCTTAAGGGCTTAATACGTAAGTAGGTATAGTAGTTTACTACGTAATCATTACTGTCCTTTCTTAGGTTAGGCTAGTAGTAGCTGTTTAATAGTAGGGATAGGGTCTTATTCCTTCCTAGATGTCTAGCTATTACGCTATCGTAGAATGACCGTATAATATCGGTTCTTAGCGTAACGTCGCTGTCGCTAGATAGCACGTATAGCCTATTACGGTAGAATAATAGTCCGTCTACTATCGTACATTCCGACGGGGAAAGCGGATAGCTTCGCGGGGGCTTAGTGCCGTCTTAGACGTATTTGATAGTAGTTCGATATGTTGTATCGGAGGATGTTAGCGCGGCTATCTTTACTCGCGAGGCGATATCTTTAGAGTCTATAACTATAAGGGCGTAAAGTAAAATAGCTACTATCTATAGGAGCTTGTCCGGATCGTCTAAGTAGCGTATAAGGATTCGTATACTAAACACGCTAATATAGTTTAAGCTTAGTACGGTAGATATAATAGAAAGGTTAATGTTACGAGGTTTAAGGACCTGTTAATGTTAATATTAAAGGCGAGGATCGTCGGAACTAGGCCGTAGTAGGTCTATAGTTCAACGAGTAAGGCTATTAGGCTTACCGCCTTAAGAGCCTAGACGGTACGTGATTTCGAAGTCAAATCGAGAGAGAAACTTACTCTAACGTACTTAACGACGATTTAATTGCTTTATAGATATATACTATTCTAAATTACGGTAGTTAGTAATAACTTTAATTGGTTCTAGCAACTATCTTCCCTTAAGTTCCGGACGCTAGCTTTCGAATGCTTATACTACTACGAGTAGTTCCTTGTCGTATATTTCATAGTTATACTCCGCTAGGCTTATCTTATAAGAGAAGTAGGCGATAGGCAACTACGTGCCGTCGCTAACGTTCGTATACTATTACGACAGTATTCCCGCTATAACGTAATTAGAAGCATTAGTTTCGACTATTACTAGAAGGTTTAGATCGTAATGCGCTAGTACTAGTAAGGAAGTAAACGCTCGTTTAAGAGTCTCTATAGCCTCGTCGTATTACGGAGTCTAGTTAAACGACTTGATCGCTTTACTATCGCTATCGGTAACCTTCTTAGTTAACTTAGTTAGGGGACGAACGATTCGTAAGAAGTTCTTAATAAAGCGTTAGTAGAAGTTAGCGAACCTAAGGAACGACTAAACGTCCTTTAGGTTTTCCGGAGTAGGCTATTCCTTAACTACGGAGACTTTTTCTTTATCTATACGTATTCCCTAGGTAGTAACGATAAGTCCTAGGTATTTGACGCTAGTTACTTCGAACTTAGACTTAGAGATATCGGCTTATAGTCCGGCTTAGTTAAGGGCTAATAGTATAAGGTTAACGTACTTCCTATGTTCGCTTAAGCTGTTACTATAGATAAGGATATCATTAAGGTAGGCTATACAGAACACATCTAGGTAGGGGGCTAGCGTAGAGTTAATAAATCGTTGAAAAGCTAATAGGGCTCCGCATAAGCTAAAGGGTATAACGTTATACTTAAATAACCCGTACCTCGTACAAAAAGCAGTAAGCTATTCCTCGCCTTTAGTTATACGGATTCGGTTAAATACTATAATAATATCAATCTTAGTATATATTACGGCTTTACTAAGTTTGTCTAGTGTTTCCTAGAGTAGTAGTATTAGGTACCTATCCTTCTTAGTAATAGTATTTAGTTTGCGATAATCTACGTAGAGCCTAAGTCTACCCCCCGGTTTCTTTACAAACAGGACAGGGCTTAAGTAAGAGGATAAGGATGGTTTAATGAATCCTTTAGTAAGGTTGTCTTAGATGTAGTTACGTAGGACCTCGAGTTCTTCCTATAACATAGAATATAGTAGCCTATACGAGGGTACTACCCCGGCTTTAATTTCGATATAGTAGTCTACTCTAGGTCGATACGGTAGTAGGACCTTAGCGTCCTTTTACGAGAACACATAGAGATACTAGTAATAGTGTAAGGGTAGTTTAGTAGCCGGGTCTTTATGTTTCTTAATAGCGAGTACTTATTCTATATCCTTTAAACTAGCTATAAAGAATTAGTGTCTACTCCTTATAACGGAAACTCTAAAGGTCTCCGCGGAGATAAAGCTAATGCTTATTAAGCTAGTCTTGACTTTTAGTAGAAGTAGTTAGTAAGCTTCCGTAGGGAGGCTACGGGCTAGTTAGTAAGCTTCCGTAGTATAGCTACGGGCTAGTAGATTACTTATAAAGTTATAAGGTTCGTATAGTAGGGTCGTGTTACGTTTAGTAATATAGCGCTTCATCTCTACGACGAAAGCGGCTTCTTCTAAGTCTAGTAGTATCCTCGGAGGAGCCGCTACGGGTACTGTCTATAGAGCGACTAATGCGTCGGAAGTTATTAGTTTTAGAGCGACTAGAGCGTCGGAGAATTCTAGTAATATAGCGTCCGTAATAGCTACGGCCCTAATAAGGGCATAGTGTTAGTTATAGTACGTCCTATAGTAATTAGAGTTGAAAAGTAGTATATTAGTCTACTAATTTATTAAAGGGTTATGTGTGTTAAGCTAAGGTCTACCGAGGATTACTAGATATTAAAGGTCTATAAGGTAGAAGCATCGATGCTCTTAGTAGCCTCCGCCGGCGATCGCGAGCGTAGCTCGTACGAACTAAGTAACTATAGCTACGACCTTACTATTAAAGGTAGTAAGGTGACGTAGGTATATAAGGTTAATAGGTTAGAGATTGTATATATACGTATAACGAGTGTCTATAAAAGAAGAAGCGGTATAGCCATCGTCAAGTATTGCTTATAACTAATGAAATTCAATTAAAGAGCTATTAGAAGGATTATAAAAAGCGGCGATGCCGTACGGTAGGACGAGATGTTCGGCATCGTCGTTAGGTATAATATAGTCGGAGTTTATGTTCGCTTTAAGGGATGCTATACTAATTGTAATAGGCTTCTTAACTAAGGGATCATACTTCTAGCGTTTACTCTTCTTCTCCTTTATCGACGGCTCTAATAAGATAGAGCTAGCGTCGGATTCGGAGTCGGAGGAGTCGGTAGAGGAGTTAGATAGGGTTTCTTCGTCGTTATTATAGGACTCTTAAGCGCGACTATACTTAAGAGTTATGCTTTTTCCTCCTCCGTAACGTCTATAATACGACCGGAGGTGTTAGGTTAAGTAGATACTTAGAACAACATAGTAGGAGGTACGCTAGTACCGCCGTTAGCCTTAGCTTTAGCAACTATAGCGTTAGGATCCTTCTTATATAGGCCTCTATAGACTATACTAAGAGGGTACTTACTATCGTAATCGTAGAGTTTACTAGCGACTCGACGGGATCTCTTAGCGGTAGTAATATAACTATTAGGTCTAAGAGGTAGTTTTAATAACGATAATAAAGTTGCTAAGAGATCTATAGGGTCCCTAGCGGCTACCGAGGCTTAACGAGGTTGTTATTGTTAAGGCGTAGCGGGTTGTTAAGGAGTAAACTGTCCTTAAGGGTTACGTTACTACTTACTACGTAGTTAAGCTTAAGGGACGTAGTGTTCGACGAGCATCTTCGGGGCGTGTTTCTTCGCGTTATTAAGGAAGTTACGTTAATTCGCGTCGAGCACGTCTAGTCGCCGGCATAGAGCGTCGAATTCATATAGTTCATCCTATATGTTAGAGAGGGCGTACTATAGTTCCTACGATAGTCTATCCTTAAGGGCGTTGACCTTAGCTTTACTAGTATATTTGAGTACGGACATAAGACCTATAAAGGTAGATTTATAAGTAGCGAACGTACTAGTTCCTTGTCGGAGATTCTTAAGTTTTCTATACGTAGTTTTAGCCTTATTAGGATCGCTATACGCGGATTCGAGGACCTAGTAGAAGGAAGTAAGGTCGGATAGGCCTTAAATGCTAAGAGCTCTACCTATAATAGTAACGTAGGGCCGTAGAAGGTCCTATACGTAGCTAGTAAGCCTAGTGTATAAGTAGTAGATTTTCTAGGCGTCTATTAGGTAGTAGTCATTATTTATAGTAAGTTTAATATATAGAGTAGTAAGGAAACCGTCTAGTTTTGACCGTGTACCGTTAAAGGTGATTTTATTATTAGGGATTAATTTCGAGAGCTTCGTAGATAGTTAGCCGGCATTATTACTAGAGGTAAATTACATAAACTAGCGGAGCTAGCTCGGAGGTTAGTCTTCGGCTAGTGCTAGTGCTAACGGCGGTGACTAAGGAGCTTTTAAGAACGGGTTAGTCTAGCCTTACGGAGGAACTTAAGATAGTTGTTAAGGTAGATATAGTAAAGGTCGGAGCTTACGCTCCTTAGATAAGGTATACTATAGCCGATCGACTTTATTCTTAGCGTCTTATTCTAACTAAGCGAGGAAGTTCTTAGTATCCGTATTAAGCTAGTAGGCTTTACGTAGAGAAGCAATTTCGGTTGTAGCCTACTATAACTAGTTATTAGTAGTCGCTAACTAGTTATTAGCATTCGTAAGCGCGATATCGCGACTTTCTTATACTTGTCTTACTTCGCGTAAGAGAGCGTTATATTTGACTAAGCGTACGTATAAGCGTTACTAGTTCTCTTCGCCGTTGTTAGGGTTGAACTACTAAACAAAGGCTTAGTAATCGCGTATTAGGAGGTCTTCGAGGAGGTCGTAACGGTCTTAGTCGGTAAGCGTAAAGGCGTCGGGTTATAATTAGTACTAAGCCTACTACTATTGTTATAGTAGTATGCTACTAATAGAGATTAGTCGCTCGCGGCCGAACTCTAATCCGGGCATGCCTATACGCGTAGGCGGAGGACGCGGAGCCTACTCCTTATCGGAGTAATCGTTTATTTGTTAGCCGAACGGCGAACTAAGGGATAAGTAATCGCCGTCTATAGTTAGTAGAAGCGAGTCGAGACGGCGCCGGAGGAATTCCGGAAGTCTCGATTAACGGTTATAATAATTATATCTTGATAGCGAATAGCCTAAGGGTGTTTATAATGAATTCATTAACGTAGTTAATAAGAATAGTAACTCTTCGTACTATTAAGATATCAATAGATTAGCTATCTAGTTTTAACGAAGAGTAAAGAGAAGAAGGTTTAGTTAGGCTAAACCTTCGTAGGTGAAGGCAGTACGCGCTAAGCGCCAAGCCGTGCTAAAATGTACCGCAAAACTATGCTAAGAAATACATTAAACTTTAAGAAGCTTCTTCCTTCTTATATTAACATCGAAGGATTAGAGCCGGAATCGTAATAGCCTACTATAGACGATTCTAATTCTAAAGATAAAGATAAAGATAACGATAAAGATACTATAATAACTAGTACCGGCCCCGATACTAGTACAACGGCGCCTACTTCCGCCCCGACTCTAGCGTATATAGCCTACGTCTTCTTAACTACTACTACTACCTAAGGACTAATATACGCTCCGCCTATACTAGGTAGCTTCGGCCCTAACACATCTATGCCTATAAACGAGAGTATAGCTACTAGCCGTAGCGATATACCTTCTACTAAGTTAAAGCTCGGTCTCTAGTACCTCTAGCTTAGCATTTCTAGAGCTAGTTTCGGCTCTCTTAGTAAGGTTCTAAAGACTAGTATACTAAGTAACAAGGTTAATAAGTTACTAATTACCGCCAATACTATTAAGGATTACGTCCGTAACTTTCTACTAATAGTACGCCTCTTTAAGAAGGTAGTTCCCTTAACTACCGAGTAACTACCTATATAAGCTACTAGTAAGAAGGCCTAAGGCGGCGAACTATCGGACGAAGAGATAATATACTTCTTCGACGCGAGAGAGCTCTTCGGTCGTATTATTACTTCTAATCTTATAGAGACTATCTACTAGGGTTTTAGTAAGTTCGTCGATATACCTATTAAGCTTTAGGAGACTCTAATATAGTTTTCTTCGATTAAGTCTATATCTAGCTAGTTTGTACGATACCTAGGTTCTTCGACTACTAGTTCTTCGACTACTAGTTCTTCGACTACTAGACCGTCGACTACTCCTAGATCTTCGACTACTAAACTAAACCTTTAGGACTACCTACGTACGAACCCTACTAGGTACGAGTCTACCGTATCTACGGCTCTATATATACCTACTACTTTAAATGTATAGTCTATAAACTAGTCGGACTTTATTAGTACTCCTAGTAGCCTAGTCTTCCCCTCTAATTTCGTTAAGTTTAGATATAACGATCGGAACTACTAATACTAGGCTAGAAAAGCTAGGTATATAGGTCGAGTTGTTATAGTTAGTAAGGACTATCGCTCCGACGTAGAGACTAGTAAGCCTATCGTTGTTCTAGTCTAGGAAATCTATATACCTAGTTAACTAGATTAAGAGGCTCGAGATCTTCTAGTGCTACTACCTAACGATAATAAGTTGTTCTTATTAGAGGGAGAGCTTGTCCGTCTTAACCTAAGCAAGCTTACTCCGTAGCTATATAGGAAGTTAGTCTCTATATACTATAAGTATTAGAGTAGGGTACTAAAGTAGACAGCTACGCCGATAGGTAGTAACTACTTTATCCGCCGTATTATTAATCTAGCTAGTAAAGCTAACCGCCCTATTTAGTAAATAGCTCCTCTACGCGGTAAGCTTAAGATCCTCTAATATAGTCGCGTATATCTCCTACGCACCTTTATTAGTCGGACGGTTATCTCCCTCGCGCTTATTAACTTTATCGATAGCTTTAGCTTATACCGTAATATATATCGCGTATTAATAGGATTCTACTTAATCCTTACTAGTATAGGTTTCTACGAGCGTACCCGTTGTATAAACGTCTTCGCTCTTACTCTTAGTCCCTACGGTAGTAATATAGAGGTAGTCGTCCGCGCTATTAGCCTAATACTACGCGCTCTCGACGACGGCGAGTTACTAAACATCCCTAGCCGCGACGAGCCGGTTATAGTCTACGCGTATACTATATTCTATATTAGCGACATACCTTAGTAGTAAGAGAACTCCGGAATAAAGAGCTAGAATGCTATATATAGCTACCGTAGCTATATTATCTATAAGAATAAGCGCGGCGATTTAAAGTATAACATTGTTAGTAATAGTCGTTTCTACTACGAGAACGAGCGCTAGCGGAGGCATATAAACGGTATCGGTAGCTAAAAGGCTAAGGACGACTACGCCGTAAAATAGGGTATAGACATCGGCACTGTCCTATTATAGATGATCTCTCTAGCTCTAGATATTATTACTACGCGGCTAACTAATCCTACGTATTCTAAGTATAGCGGAATTTCGTAACTACTTTATAAGCTTTTAATTAATACGATCCTTAAGCCCGCTACTATTATCGAGTATAGCTAGATCCTCCGTAGCTTCTAGTTTCCGCTAGGATAGGCTAAGTTATAGTCGCTATTAACCTACTTAGGTAGTTACTCTCTTTCTAAACACGCCCGCTAGTCGATTATCGCTCCTGTCCTCCTTCGGATATAGCTAAGAGACGAGCACATTAAGGACTACTTCCGTAACAATATTAAGGAGTAGATGCCCGGATTACTAAATTATCTAATATAAGTTACTATAATAGGAAAATCAACTATTATAGCGTCTACTATAATTATACGAATCTTTATGTCTATAGCTCGCTTAAATATAAACCTTATATCTAATATACTCTCTACTAAGGATCGTATAGGGTTTACGGATGAAATAGTATCGATACGCGAACTATTCTAGTAGATTAATAAAGTCGTAGCGGTCGCTTCTATTAAGAACCCGTAGAGTAAGAGAGTAACTCTAGTACCGACTCTAGCGCTAACTACGCGTCCGAGAACCGTTCTATTATTTACTACACTAATGACCGTAATGTCGTCGACACCTTCCGCCTTAGAATCGGCTTTAGGATCTAGATTATCGACTATAGTAACTTTAGCTAGAGTTACTATAGCTTTAAGAGAGACAATACGCTTAGTTAAGCTACGATTAGATTAATCGCGACCTAACGTCTACGTCGGCTTATACTACGGCTAGACAATCTAGGAGCTAGGAAATACGAGTAATACGAACGTCCTCGTTAGTGAATTTAAGCATAAGGAGTTTAAGGACTATATCTATAACACTAACTATATCAATCCCGAGCGTAACCTCCTTCTCTAGTAATCACTCTAGCTCTCGATTCGATTAATAGTCTAGGGTAGCTATCTAGATTTTCCTACTATTACCTAGTATATAAAGGATATCTAGCGCGAGTACCTAAAGCTCTTCGATTCTTTGTTGCCTAGATTAGAGTAGTCAATAGCGACTAATAACTTCTAACCCGGTAACCTCCTTTACCTACCTAGATATAGTAAAGTCGCTACTAGTAAGCGTATCTAGGATACCTACTACCGCGATTTCCTAAGCCTCCCTATCCGTATAAACAAAGTAGATAGACTACTAAAGTAGAAGATCTCGGTTACGTATAACAAGGACTATAATAACTTAGTTACTCTAATCGATTCTCGTCCTATAAAGTAGTAGAAGAAGGTAGCATTCAACTATAATTAGTCCTAGCGCTACATTGTCCTCCGCCGCGGTAACTATATACGGTATAAGGACTAAAACTCTATATCTAAAGACAACATTAGCCGTATAAACTATATCTTTATATACAAATCCTCGCCTAGTAACCTACGCCTCTTCTTCCGTATTTCGCCTATATACGAGGTTCCTTATCTAACGCTAGCCGGTAAGCCTCTCGTCGACTACATCTCTATATATAAGATCCGTGAAATAGGTTCGGAGGAGGAGGAGGTAGTTATTAGTCTATTAGCTATAGGTAGCTAGAGAGTCTACGCTATACCGTACCGTAGCTAGATAGGTAGCTAGTATCTAAAGCGCGTAAAGGATGTAAAGGCTAGCGATAACCTATTGTTCGCGGATTAGAACATCTAGTTCTTATAATCGGTAAGTCTAAGTATCTCCTTACGCTATATTACTAATAACGCGATAGATACGCTTACTACCGAGTAGACTCGGGCGGTACTAACATCGAGTAGTTAGACGTATACGTATCTATCCCTAGTAGTATACTAACACTCTTTATATTACTATCCGCGCTCTTCCTATAGTTCTTATTGCTCTTTACTTTATAGCTCTCTTCCTATAGTTCTCGTCGCTCTTTACTTTATAGCTCTCTTCCTATAGTTTTATTACCCTCTCTTCCTATAGCTCTCTTCCTATAGTTTTATTGCTTTATAGCTCTCTTCCTATAGTTCTTGTTACTTTTTGCTTTATAGCTCTCTTCCTATAGTTTTATTACTTTATAGCTCTCTTCCTATAATTCTCTCCTTTAGCTTTAATCGCGTTCTTATAGATTCTATCTCCTATTATATACTCGCTCTATTCTAGCGACGACACTATACTAACCGCTTTATATAGTACCGTTCTACTAGGTACTAGTTTCTTATAATTTAATAATAGTATGTTTAATTAGATAGATTACCGACCCCGACCGTTACGGCCCTACTAACTACTACGTATATATATAGTTTAAGTTCTTTTTATACGACCTCTACCTAATACTTCCGATGCTTACGATTATAAGTACCTATCCGGACTTGTTTATCTTCCGCTATAGTAGAGCTAACTAATATAAAGTCTTCTTTAGGCTAATACGATGCGATGCGACGATACGATACGAATACGATACGATACGGCGACGCGTATGTTTTAAGATTAAGGTAGAGGTATCGGTACTAGTAGTGTTCGTTATACGATAGTAGAGTTTTAAGGTTCTTTTTAGCGGGTTTAGTCTTCGACCGCGTATTAGAAGGGGAACAGCGTAGTAGGGTTTCTTTATGTTAGCTATAATAGATTCTTTTATAGTATAGTAATAAGGAATAGAATAAACTAAACTAAACAAGAACCGAGCCCGAGCCCGGGTAGTAGTATACTAAGCGAGGGTTATATAACTATATTATAGCTAAGTATAAGGAACGGCTAATTATATAAGGAACGGCTAATAAGCGGTTAAATAGTAGCTTATCTAAAAATAATAGCTTATAGAAGTAAGCGCTTATATATAAGTATAGTTCAAACTCGGACATACGCTTACTAGGATAAGTAGTTTACTTTTAAGTAGCTACTAATAGATATAAGCGTATATTCCGTAAAAAGCGTAAAGCCGTAGTAATCGCTTGTCTCCTAGTAGCTACTTGTCGTTATAAGCGACTTAATTTAAGGTAAGCGTATATTAACTATTAGCCGCTCTTTCGCTTTAAACCGTATATACAATTTTAGTAGCTTAGGTCGAAGATACGCTTACGCGTAAATAAGCCGCATTAGAGAGTAAGAGCTTACTACTATAATCCTAATCCTTATAGATTACTAGTCGTAAGCCCTTATAAAAATAAGCCGCGGTTTAGCCGCCGCTAAGCCGTAATATAGAAGGGTCCCCCTCTCTAAGGTATTAGGAATAATTCCGACATCTCTAGAACGGATTCGAAGATAAGGATATAAACGCTAGCCTTCTCGGTTACTCTATGTTTAGGTAGGTTAATATATACGTAATCTATCTCCTTAAGTCCGCCCGGCATTAAGGAGTAATATTTTATATTAAAAGGTAGGAAGCTTATATCCGGGACGTCGGTATAGGTATCTATCTAGTCCTATGCTTTAAGAGGATCCTTATAAGAAGAGGGGATCTCTACGTCTTCGGGTCCTTTTATAAAGACACCGTCGACGCTACTAGCTTCTAGTACTATAGTAGTAATTAGTAGTATAGAATATAAACGGGAGATATTAATACTAACCTTAAACATACGGTATACTAGTAATGTTAAGTTCATCGTAGAAGGCTTCCTCGGCGAGCTAGCTACCGCTTACTAGTTTAAGTAGGGTCTTTACGGCCTATTATAGCGCCCGCTCGATAGTATCTTTTAGTCGTCTGTTCCTTATAATTAACGCTATAATAAGACAGTTAGAAAATAGTAGCGAGTAAGTATTAACCTCCTAGCCTAATAAATAATAAGCGACTTAGGTACCTCTAACATCCGAAGCGCTTATAGGGTACGGGTAGAGGTAGGTCTTAAAGCGCGCTTCTACGAGTAGCCGTAAGCGACGCCTAAAGTACTATAATTATACAACGTACTACTACTTACGGTACGTACGTATTATAGGATTATAAAACAAAATACCGCGCTCTAGAAGACTTCTTATAATCTAAATCCCCGAGCTTACGGCTAAAAGGTACTAAAAGTATTATACGCGCCCGCCTATCTATCTATCCGAACTATAGAGTTACTTTCTAGTAAGTACTCGGTTAAAGTGTTCCGCCTAATCCCTTATAGGTCCCGCTAGATTACGTACCTCCCTTACGAGCCGATTATATAGTACTAGTGTTAGGCTACCCGGCTAATAGCGCGGCTAAAGGGCGGATTTAGACCCGAAAGTAGGCCGAATCTAATACTAAGACCTATAGAGTATATATTCGTACTCTTAAAGAGAGAACTCCTCTCTTTAAGTAATATTATACCTATACTACTAACTGCTCGGTTGTATACGTTATTCCTGTTTATAATACCCTTATAGTATATTGCTTTATTACCCTTTTAGGGAATAGCCGTAATAGGTACCTTTAAACTAGTAGTTAGCTAAGAATTAGACCTAAT